>JAWWES010000042.1:5989983-6001390 GCA_035583135.1 Lophotriccus pileatus
TTAGGAGGGAGCAGGCGGACAGACAGACAGGCAGACAGGCACCTGCAGGATACCAAGGCTTTATTGCAAAATTGTCTTCATTTGGCAGCTGCAGATCAGCAGACACAGGCTCTCTGCACACCAAACCCTCCCCTATCCAGCACTGAGGCTGCCAGGCAGGGCAGAGGCTTCACAGGGCAGTGGAATCACCAGAATCTGAGCACCTCGTGGCATGGGACTGGCATGATGAGCGCCACAGCCCCAGCAGGGTGGGGGGACAGGGGGCAGGAAGGCAGCCCTGTGTCTCCGAGGTGACTGGGAGAGAAGGTTGGCAGCCTTGTGTCCTGGTGCTGCTGGAGGCCTCAAACAGCTCTTGGTTTTCTTGGTTGCAGCTCCTGTACCGGCTCCTCATCCAGACTGCCCCACACACCAGGGCCAGGGCTGTGAGAAATTTCAAGCTGAGGAGGAGCAGCAGGTGGGTGACACTGAGCTGGGACCTGTATGGAGAAAGGAGATTACGCTAGAGCCTGTGCAGGGTCTGTGCAATGAGGATGAGGACTGGGGCACTGGCATGTCTACCAGCTGCCCTGCTTGCTCCTAGGATGCTCTTTGGGGCTGCTGCAATGGAGGGACACACAGCTGGGAGATGCATGAAGGGAAAAATATGGTTTTGGCCAGGGGATGCTGCTGGGGACTTGCCCGGATCCCAAGCTCTTACTCACAGCACTGGAGTCTTCCCTGAGCCACTGGAACTCAGAGTGTCGCTGGTCAGCAGGCCCACGTTGCTGCCCTCGGTTGAGGTTGAAGCAGCTGCGAAGGAAACAGTCAGAGCAAAGTGGAGACCCACCCCAGACACCCCTGTCCTGCCTCCTGCACAGGGATCCCTGCCCTGAGGCTTCGGCCATGGAGGCGGAGATGGGGGTGTCCAGCAATGCTGTGGCTGCTGTGGAGCAGGAAAAAGAAGGGGGTTACTGCCAGCTTTGCTTCCAGCCCCATTTTACCTGCAGAGACCTTCACCCTGGTGGTGTGGGATGTGCTGAACCCCAGTTTCCTCTTCACCCCACAGGAGTACCGGCCTGCGTCCCCCAGCGTGACACCGCTCAGCGTCACCGTGAACGAGTGTGCCGTGTGGTTGTCCCTGATGGACACCCTGCCCTGTGTCACCGTCACCTCCGAGCCACTGGTTTGGATGATGCGGGCGAAGCAAAACCGGAGGGAGTTCTGGCGGCACCAGTACTTGGAATTGAGCTTGTAGCCTGGCTCGTAGCTGCAGGACACTGCCAGCGAGCTGCCTTGGTCAGCTGTCACCTGCCTGGGGCCTGTCACTGCCCAGACACCTGTGGGGGACAGGAAGAGGTGCTACAAACACGTCCTGGCATTGCCTTGGGGAACAAAGAAGGATCTGAGCCCAGGATTCCTGGGGGCACCCAGTCCTGAGGGAAGCTGTGTCTGCGCACCCACTGTGCCAGGGAACAGTGCTGAGAGGAGATGTCCCCAGTCAGGAAAAAAAGAGCCCCCATCAAGGCTGTGTGTTATTAAAAGGGCAAAAGCCCTACTCCCAGGGTTCACACGGCAGCAGTAGAAGCACATCTCAGAGACCTCCCCCTGTAACTGCCACAAGAAAAGGTCAGGATCAGCTGGGCTCTTGCTGTGACCGTGCTGGCCATCCTGGTCTGGTTTGACCCCAGCCTCTCCACAGCTCTGCCAGAACCCCTGAGACGGAATTGCCTGACCTATGTTCCTGGCTCTCACCTGGGAAAAGGGTCCAAGCCAAGAAAATCCTCATTTTCCAGCTGCTTGCTTCCAGTGTGGATTTTCCTCCATGATTAGTCATGAAGAACCCTGCAGGACGGAGCCAGCTCCACATTCACTTGGGTGTCCTAGAAGTTTTCCAAGCCTTATTCTCCTGTCACTTCTTTGGGCAGTGCTTACCCACAGATGACCCTGGATGTCTTTTTTTAAGTTAGTTGCTTCCTCCTCTTCACTCTGGCCCATGACTCACCCTGTGGTGTTTCGTGAGAGAGACTCTGCTTTTCCTGTGAAATAGTCACTGGGTTCCCAGCAAAAGGCCAAAATGCAGCATGTTCCTCTGCTGCAATGCCCATCCCAGTGGGGAGCACAGCCCTTTCCCCTGCAGAGACCCCAAACATCTTCAGGGGGCTTTGCAGGGGGGCCAGGCCAGAGCAGGGATGCAGGGACTGGGGTAGAGTGAAGGCAGGTCTGCCCCTGTGGAGCTGTGAGGGACTGGGATGACAGACCAGGATGATGGACAACCATCCCTCTGCACTGCTGCTCCCGAGCAGACTGCCAGTATGAGCTGGGCTGCTTTTGTTTGTTTTCTCAAGCAAAAATGTCTCATTTCCTCCCCAAACCACCTTCTTTGGCACAGCCTGGGGTTTTTGAGTGACAACGGTGTTTTAAATGCTTCCACTAAAAGTTTCAGAAACCCAAACACAAAAAGCAAGGCCTCTTCCCTGGCAGCTGCCTTGCTGATGGCTTTTTTCTGATATGCCCCTTTCTTCTGATATGCCCCTTTCTTCTGATATGCCCTATATAAGAGTAGAAAGCACAAACCTCCAGCATCCCCTTCCCTCTCTGTCCCTCATCATGGCAAGAGGAAGCTCTGAGTCTTCCTTTTGATCACCAAATAACCCCTTCATTTCCATCTAACTGGCTGCGAGCCAAGACACTGCAAGTAACAGCAAGATCTAAATTCAAGGAAGTGGCTGGAGATGGCAAACCTGCTTTCTGCTGAGAAACTTCCCACGAAGGCTGTGCAGCTGAGGCTCCAAGGCTTCATCTTCCTTGGGCGTGCATCCCTGCCACTGCTTGGCAAAGCAGACTGAGTCCCTCCCACCCTTCCCTTGGAGCAGGAGGAGGACTGGGAGAAGCGGCTCAGAGGTAGAGGCTCTGGATGGAATGTGCACAGGGAGGTTGCCTACAAAGGCCTTTACTGCATGAGGATTTTGAGGGCAGCTCAGTTGCCCAAAAGCAGCCAGAAGCACTGTTTCAAAGAGCTACTTTCGTAATGTTCCTGGGAAACTTTTCAAGCCACATCCAAGCCACATCATCTCCATCACATCACCATGACTTCACCATCAGATGTGAGTTGTCATTTCCCCTTCCCTTTCTCTGTTCCATGTTTGGTTCTGGGCAGGATGAGCAGCTGCCCAGTCCAGCACAGGGACTGGACCCCCAGCACAGACTGGGGCCACTCCCTCCCCATCACAGCAGTTCCCAGGACTGTGTTACCCCACTGACTCCATTTCAGTGACTGTAGGAAGGTCTCCTTCCTGCCCCGAGGATGCTGCAGCGATTACAGCCCCCCAGCATCAACACTGCATCTCCCATGTGGGGTTTTACTCTGATATTTCTCCTCTCAGCTGCTGGGTGAGGAGCTGAGGACTCTGGCTGAGCAGAGCACCGCCAGGGGCTGTCAGTGAGGGTTTGCAAAGGGAATGGCTCCAGCTCTTCACCTCAGCCCCAACCAACTCAGCAGCGTGTGAACAAGCTCGTGAAGGGGAAGAGCAAGATGGGAGTAGGCAGGAGTGAGAAATCCCAGAGTGCTGACACAGGAGTCTCTGTCACTTGAGGGGCTGTGATATTTATTCCAATTAAAATGAAAACAGAGAGCGAGTAGAGCAATCCAGGCAGAAACCAGTGCAGCAGAGCGTGATGAAGAGTCACGTTGCCTAAAATGGGGAGAGCCCTGCAGAGAGCCCTCCCAACACCCTCCAGCCAGGGAACGGGTGCTGGGGTGCTCCAGATAGCCCGGGGGGAATGAATTAACACAGCCACCTGCAGAGGGCAGGGAAAGGCACCCTGCTCTGCACCAGCATCTCTGGGGGGCTGTGTCAGGGTCCGGTGAGCCAAGACCTCTCCCTTTTGGCAGCAAGCGGCCCGGGAGGCACAAGGCAAGGCTATCCTGTGGGAGAGGAAGCATTGCAGGAACACTCCTCTGGAATCCCACTGATGCATCCTGACAGGAGCACATCAGTTTGTCTTTTCGTCTCGGCCACACGCGGGGCTGGATTGAGCACTCGGGCGCGGCTCAGTGGCCGTGTCAGCGAGCAAAGTGTGTCAGCGCCCCGGCAGCGATCGCTGGCGAGGTGTGAGCACGGCAGCAGGAGATGAGATGAGATGAGCTGACACCTGCCCTCCTGCAGCCTCTGCCCCGTGCCTGCCTGTGGGCAGCGCCCTCAGCCCCTGCCCAGCAGAGATGGGACAAGGCACGACACCGTCAGACGCTACTTTTGCTCCGGTTCTACCAGGTTCTGGATTTGGGTTTAGTCTCTGGAACTGGCCCTAAGAAAAAGGCTCAAAGAGCTCCTAGGACCAATTGAGTCAATCAGTGAGGGCCCAGCACCAACTTGTGGGTCCCTTCCAACCCAGAATGTTCTGTAAGATTTTCCTCAGCTCCCATCCCACTGTATTACCCACTGCCATGACTGAGTCTTTCCAGAGTCCTCTCTGCTCTGTTCTTCAATGACATTTCCAAATCCCGATTCTGTTATTTAATCCAGGGCCCTTGAAAAATAATCAGGTAGTGTCAGTCTGTTCTTTCGTGGGCAGATTCAGCAAGTTTGGTGAAATTGTCCTTAGGAGATAAGGCTGAGAATAATAATTGCTAATGTAGCTCCTTTAGTGCTGGCTGATTGAGCAGGCACTGTCTGATCTCTCCCTTCCGCTGCCATCTCAGATAACCAAGATAAGTTCAGATCATTCCCAGATCTCTTGATTTAGCAAAGCCAGTAAAAGTGGCAAGAAATACTTGCGGATTTTGTGGTCGTGGAGGATTTACTCTGGACTGTGTCTTAGGCTGGACTCAGCCAGAAACGGCTAAAGTAGGGGTTAGTTATGGCAAGGAAGCTAAGAATTCATACTGTGTGGGTTCAGAGGATGACATTCTGATTTCTCCCTGGCTCATGGGGAAGGAATGACTTCAGCAGGGCTGATCCTCCTCAAAAAGCGTTGTACAGGGACTCCAGGGAGATGTTACAGCAGGTTAATGGGATTGGGCAGCAGAGAACAGCAGGAGCAAGCAAGGAGTACAGTGAAGCAGAAACTCCTGAGCTGGATTTAAATCTTCCACTGTTAGAGCTGTACTTCTCAAGGCAAATACACAAGTAATTAAGCTATCAGAGATACAGTCTACCAGCAAACAGAACAAACAATGGAGCTAAATTGCAGGTTCATTTGGAATCGCTCCTGACGTTTGCAGGTCATTTCCTCTCATTTCTTTGCTCTGCATTGATTTCAGCTAGTCAGAGCTTGCTCAGGGCTATAAACTGCTCGCTGGCTTCCAGGGACCTCTTCTGGGGTCTGGGGGAAGCTGGGAGAGTAAATGGTTTGCTCTGGATGGTGGGAGAAATGCATTCTTCACTGTGTGAGGGGAAGAGGTGATGCAGGTGTCGGGCTGCTGGGCTCTGATAAAGCTGCTGATAGCACTTATCTGCGAACAGGTCAGGTCCTCCAGAGCCATAAAGTGGGATAAAGCCCTTGGAGTGGCGCCAGGCTGTGCTGCTGCCTGTCTTTGCCAGCAATCTGTGTTGTCTCATTAGGCTGTATTACACTTGGCGATATCATGATAGATAGGAAAACTGTCTTCCTCCTGAGTGCAATTAAACCTGGAGGGCCAAGTGTGTCTCTGGTGCAATGCCAGTGCCTGCAGAGGGACTGGACAGCTTGGCTCTGTGAGGCTCTTCTCGCTCAGCAGCAGCTCCTCCCTGCTCTCCTTTGTGACTCAGAAAAGAAAGCAAATGTTGCTGAAGCTGAGAAAGGTCAGAGGATGCTCTCTGAGCCCCAGAACCTCTCCTGCAGCAGGGACCTGCCAGGAATTCACATCCAGGGATAAGCAGGTCCAGATCCTCAGACCAGTGGGCCGTTGGGGCATTACTCTCCTCTTCACTGGAGGTTAAGTTCATCCCACCTTCCAGGAGAGGTTTGTCTGAGTACCAGCACAGCCTGGGTGCCCCGGCAGAGCTGGATGATGCCTGCAGCAGATCTGGGTCTCTGTGGCCCATGGAAAGGACTGTGCTGACATCCATGAGAGTTTTAGCATGGTCTTGGTGTGTTTAAGAGGACAGCATTGCCCTGGCTTTGTTGAAGCCACCCTGAGGTTTGCTGCTCTGGTCTTCCTGTCCCTACTTGTTGTGGAGTGTGTGCACGATGTTGAACTATGTTGAACTATAGTTTTGGCTGCACCACTTGTCAGTTATCTGATCCAGACATTGGGGCTCATGATATAATTTATTTTTGTGCTATTGATTGTCTTCCAGTGCATGAGGCCAGTGGGTGGTCTGGCTACACGATTGTCTGTGTCAGGCTGGGTTGGGCATCTTGGCCTCAGGTAAGCCTGAAACATCCCATCCCTCTGACTGGTTTTTCACTTTTTCTGGCTGTTGTTTGCCAAGTCTGATCATCTGACCCAGCAGAATTGTCTCTACAGTCAGAGGAAATAATGGGCAGATATAATTAGCAATGTCAGGCCCAGGCAGTCAAACAGCAATCGGACAGGTGCAGATGGCTCTTAGAAGCATGATCTGTTCCTCTGGCTTAGGGCCATCTGCTGATCTGCAAGGAGGGAGCTGGAGACTGAATTTCTCTTAAATAAACTTCTCAGTAAAGATTAGTTTATTTCCAATGCAATCAACAACATCAGATTGCTCTAAAGGGAGTTGTAAAGAAGATATCTCAATGAGTTATCAGCTGTCACCTCCAGGTTTAGGCACAGATTCTTCCCGTTTCTAAATACAATTTATTTTTCGCTCCAAGCAGGGTCCTAACTGGGCTCTGTAAATGCAGTGGGATTCCAAAGGGGACCTGCCGGGGTGATCAGGCTCAGCACCAGTTTGGTAAAGCAGCTGCAATCACCTGGCTAGCACGACCTGCTGCCCCTCCTCGGGGTGACACCCTGGTGACTACGGAGCTCTGTGCTTCCCCCCCGCCCGTGGACACCCAACATCTGTGTGGGCTGGCAGCTGGAGGGGTGCCAGCCGGCACAGCCCCGGTGCGGGCACAGGGCTGGAGCAGTGCAGCGGCCCCGGCTCCGCGCTCTCAGCTCGCAGGCTGATCGGAGCCGGTGCAGGGCTGACCGTGCCCCGTGGGCGCCTCCTGCAGCGGAGGGAGGAAAGGCAGCGATTCCCGGTGGCGAGGACGGAGCCCCGGGCTCTGCAGAGCCGAGAGGGCTCCATCACGGCGGTCGGACATGGGGAGGGGGAGAGGGACCGGCGGGCCGTGCCGGCGTGGGGGGAGCTCCCACCTCCTCCCCGCCCCCGGGCGGGACCGGCCGCCCCCCGCGCCCCCCCTCGCCTCCTCCTCCGGGCGGGGGAACCCTGCGAGAGGCGGCGAGGAGCACCGGGCACCGCTGCGCTGTTCTGCGGGGACCGAGCGGGGCCGGGCTGTGCCGAACCGGGCCGGGACTGCGGGGCCGAGCCGGGCCGGTCGGTGCCGAGCGGGGCGGGCGCTGCCCGCGGTGCTGAGCGGGGCCGGGCGCTGTCCGCGGTGCTGCAGGGGCGGCCCTGCCCCCTGCCCCCCGAGCCCCCCCGGCCATGGGGTCCTACGCCGCCGGCCCGGGGGGGGACGGGTACAACGAGGCGCTGCTGCACAAGGTACGGCTGGGGATGGGGGGACCGGGGAAGGGGCTGCAGAGTGCACGGGAGTGGGGGGATACAGGTCAGGGCGCCTAATTGCACTTGCGGACAAATCGCATCTCTCTCCCCTTCTCGCTCCTCGTCCCCCGGTGGGGTCCATCCGACACCCCCATCCCGGCGCGGCCTTGGGGGGGTGCGGCTGCAGCTCTCTCTCCTTCCCGGGGCTGGACAGCCCGCAGGGGTTGGCCCCGGTCCCAGCCACCTCCTGGGTGACGGTGGGGAGGGGGTTGTCAGGATTCGGCGTGTTTGGGAAGCCAGGAGCGCTGGAACGGGGCCAGCCCCGCGGCACAACCCGCAGCCGCCCTTCAGCCGCTCCCGCTGTCCTGTGCGCGCTCAGGGCGGGTCGGGGGGAGCCGGACCCCGGGGCTCTGTTTGCCGGAGGCAGCCTGGGCAGTCGGGACTTCCCTGCTGTGAAATAGTTGTGTTACGAGAGACATCCATTCCTGCCCTCCTTCCTTTGACATCCTCTTCTGCGGGGTCCCTGGCACTGTGTTTTGTAACTCCACTTGCACGGAAGGTGGTTGGGGCTGCTGCTGTCTCTGCAAGACCTGGGGAGCTCAGGCTCTGCTGTGGGGACAGCAGGAGCAGGGCTTTTGCTCCCTGCAGTCAGAAGCTGCCCTGAAACTCCTGGAGTCATGGAAGAGACACTGATCTCTGTCAGATCCACCCACCAATTCTTCTTGCTGTCCTCACGCTGCTTCGCTGCAGTTCCCAGTGACTGTGCAGGGACTGGCACCCCCTGGGGAACAGGGGAAAAACAGGGATGGGGCAAGGTAGGGGAAAGGGCTGGGACTGTGTGGATCCCTCTTTACAAATGCCAGTCTGTTCTGTATCCTGCTGTACTCAGGGCAATGTGCCCAGCCCTTGATTAGCAGAAAAATATCAATTACTATCAGCTCTCATTTCTGTTGTACATGGAGTACGTAGGACATGCCTCCACGGATGACTACAGAAACTTGGATTCTTCGAAGAGCCTTAACTCTCTCTTCTCCAGCAATGAGCTGCTGTGAAGGAATGACATTGGTGAAAATGAGTCTCTGGGCAGAAGAGCTGCCCAGGCAAATAACCATCCCAGTCCCTTGTTCCCTGCTGTTTCCCTTGGTATTTTTGCTGGATAGGTTCCTAGTCTTGCAAAAACAAGCCTGCTCTCACTCCAGGGGTGTGAGGCAGCAAATACCTCACCAGATCTTGTGTCTGCGCAAGGAATCACATTTCAGATGTGCTGAGAAACCCCAGAGAGCTTTGCAGTCTGGAGACAAAGGTTAAGTGGTTTCTGGTTGGTGGCTAAACCCAGGCCTGGGGAGGAAACGGGCCAGGAGCAAACCAAGGCAGGAACAGGAGAGGTTTTTTCTGGGCTGTTCCAGAAAAGTTTCACTTGACAGAAAATGCTGAGTCCTGCTTTCAGGTGGCTTGACCCACTGCCAAATCATTCTTCCTCTTGTGGGATTCTTGGATCCATTTAGCTGGAACAAGCCCCAGTGGCAGAGGATGTGTTCCTTGGCTGTTGTTGATCCAAGGTGTTAGCAGGGGCTTTGCAAACAGGGATCTCCTGCGTGATCTGAGCCAGCTTTTGTTTGATGCAAAGCTCTAGAGCTCATGTCTGCAGGGCTGAAATAAAGCCTCTGCCAGGGCAAGGGCCCAGCTGGGCTGGCAGAGGGCCCTGGGCTCTGTCTCAAGCCAGTGTAAGGGTCTTTGCCATGGTGAAATAGTGCCTGGGCAGGTAGGGACAGTCCTGGAGTGTTCCTGTGGCACAGGACAGCTTCAAGCAGCACACAAGTTGCCCTGGAGCATTGTTTGGAGAAGGAGAGAGACAGAACAATTTTGTTACATAGAGGAGTTAAAAATAAGTCTCAGAAATGCACCTCTGAGAGTCCCTGAGAGTGAGGGACTGAAAACAGCCACAGCTTCGCTGTCAGACCTCTCCCAGGGCCATGTCCCAGCTGAGCCCTGCAGGCAGCTGTCCTCTGCAGGCAGCTGTGCTGGGGTGCATGCACACCTTTGCCACAATTTGTTGTGATAAATCCTGCTCACCTGAGCGCAAACATTTATGGTTGGGCCTTCAGCCATTCTCTGAGAGCAACAGCAGAGCTTGTGGAGGGCAATTCCACCCTCCCAGCATCCCCCTGACTGGGGCTTTACCCTGTCAGGCTTCCACTAACCACATTTAGCTCAGGTCCAGTGCCACATGCTAAAGCTCAGAAATGAACTGGGAAGACAACCTCAACCCACATGCTCTATCCCAGATCTCCTCCTGCCTGGCTGGCACTGGAAATACAGCAGTTGCCCCCCTATGCTGCCCTGACAGCCGTGTAAACCCACCTTCCCTCAGCAGGTTAGGCCAAAATACCTCCTTTGCTTTCTGGCTGCCTGCACGGGTAGGGGAAGTTTGAATAGGTTTGCTCTCACCACTCCATTGCTTTGCCTGGTCCCTACAGACTATGCCAAGCCAGCAATGACTTTGACTGGATGTGATTCATCTAGGTCTGATTTAGCCACAAAGCTATTAATTTAAGGTGTGGGGAGGGATATTTTCTCTTTCCCCAAGGCAGAGCAGGCAGACAGGTCTTTTCAGGAAGGTTTCTCTCAGCACCTTGCCCAGCCCTGGCAAAGCACTGCTCCATCCCCACACCCCCATGCAGAGAGGAATGACAGCACCAAAAAGACTCTTGCAACATTTTACCAAAGTTTTCCAGACAAAGAAAAAACTGGGAAAGCCTGTGGGGCTGAGGGGGTGCTGAGGAGGCCAGGCTGTGGCTGTGGCTGAGGGCAAGAGGTAGGACAGGTACAGAACTTTGTCACTGGGAGGTTTTTGCCATCATGACTCAGGCACATCCAGCCTGAGGTTTCGAGAGCTGGCCACATCCTCTCCACAGTAGGGTTTCTATTCTTCTGTTATGTTTTTTTGGTAGCCAGGAGGGTCACAGTGATTACCACTGTGCAGTCCCTCCACAGAGCCCATGGGCTTTTCCTAAAGTCGGTAGGAATATCTCTTGGCTGATCCAGGCCAACTTTTACTATTATGATTAAGTCATGAAGCAATTCATGAGTTGTCTCTATTATAAATCCCATTTAAATTATTAATAGGGGAATCTGCCTTTTATACATGTTCTCTGTAAACCTTGGGCTCTGGAGGCTTTCTGGTGCTCATTCCAGCCAGCTCTCCTCCCTCCATAATTAATGCTGTTCTCTGCATTAACAGCTCCCAAAGACAGCGCTGCAGGGTGCATCCAGTCTTGTTGCACCTCCCAGGACCAGTATTTTGCCTGGAAATAGTGTGTGGCACAAAAAAAATGCAGAACTGGAGTGCAGGAGCCGCGTGGTAATGAATTCTTGGGGTGTTTTCCTGTGGGGCTGCTCCCAGTCGTGTTCTGATCTCCGCACAGGGGAAAGGTTCTGGGCCCCAGGGCAAAGCCAAAGGGGACCTGGGCACGGAAATTTCCCTCAGGGACAGGGATGACCCAGCTCCTCTGGCCCACGTGCCAGGGCTTCACCCAGACATTTCTGCCTCCTGACATCCCCCCAGCTCCCGTGCAGGCTCCCAGCTCACGAGGCTGCTCTGAATGTACAAGTGACCTGCAAACAGCCTAGTTAGGGAGGAGGGAGAAATCTCCGGCTGCGGATCTGGACGCAGGTTGCTGCCTCTCAGCACTCAGGTCTGTGCAGCAGCGTGGGTCTGGCAGAGGTGCAAGGCTCCCTCCTGCCAACAGCTCCACTTGTCAGGTCAGGCTTTTCCCAGGAGATGTTTGGTGTTTGGGATGTTTTTTTCCATGGGAAAG
>JAWWES010000042.1:6003636-6079962 GCA_035583135.1 Lophotriccus pileatus
GGAGTCTGGGGCCAAGCAGCCCAGGGGCTGTCAGCCAAGGGCACCCCTGTGGCCAGGCAGAGGAGGCTCAGCCACACCACTAATCTCTCCGGCTCTTGGCTGCCTTGATCCTCCTGCAGCACATGCCAGCGTGTGGAAGTGATGCTCAGCCAGGCCTTTTTCCTGCCCAGGCAACTCCATGAGTTCCAGCATGGTTTGCCATATCCTTCCTGCCCCTTCCCCAGTGAGCTGCAGGAAAGCTCAGCCACTTCCAGGAGCTCCGAGTGCCTCCAGCCTCCAGCTCTGGGCACTTTCCTGGCCAAAGAGCATATATAAACTATAAATCCCCCAGCTGGGTCTGAGCGCAGTTACAGGACTGGAAATACAGGTTCTATTTCCTGAGGGGCAGAGGAAGGCTGGGCTGGAGCCGGGGCCGGTGTCCCGGGAAGGTGCGGAGGCGGGTGCCGTCACATCTCTGCCATCGGACCTCCCGCAGCCACGCGAGGGGCACGGCTCTGCACTGGAGCCCTGCACCCCTGAATCCCAGCGGCATGAGCAGGGGTGGGGGTTGCCCTGAGGTTAGCCCCGGTATGGGAGAGATGGGCTGGGTATTCCAGGGAAAATAGAATAGAGGGAGCTCGAGGCTCCTCTCCGTGGAGTTGTGCCCGTAAGGCTGAAGACCTGGGGCAGCTGTAGTGTGTGGACCTGGATGGGGTTTTACAGAGAGAGTTTTTGGGTAACACAACATTCCCAGTCTCTCTCCAGGGGTTTCTCCTGTATTCCCACGTGTGGGCTTTTCCTAAACGAACTGTGTTATGAGCCGGGCCCCAGTGGCTGGTGTAGGATGCGGGGGGCTGTGAGCAGCCGGGGGGAGCGGCAGGTCTGGCCGCCGTCCCGGCTGAGATGCAGGAACCGGCTCGACACAGAGCGTAGTTTCCGGGTAACGGCCGCAGCTCCCGCATCCCCCCGGCTCTGCTGCACCCTGGTGCTCACCCTGGTGCTCACCCTGGTGCTCACCCTGGTGCTCACCCTGCTCGGCACCGCTGGGGCTGCAGCGGATGGGGCAACCCCCGCACCCTGGGCTGGGAGCTGCCACCCGCACTGACCCGGCCTGGCAGGCTGGGATTTGGCAGCACCATGGTCTCCATCCCTACACCCCGTGGGGGACTGTTCATTTGTGAGCTGTTCCTCCTCTCCCCATCCGTGTCCCCGGAGGGCTGTACCAGTGCTCTCTGCCCGCCGGCCGGTGCAGCCCAGCCTCTGGCAAACCCAAGCACCCCGGGAGTCCCGGGTGTGAGTTGCAGCGCGGCAGGTTTTCACCCTTCACTTCTTCATCCCGTGGCCGGGCTGGGGCACGGAGGCCGCCGGGGCACAGCCTCGGGGGTGGCATCGGCCAGGGAGGAGGAGGAGAAGGAAGAGGAGGAGGAGGAAGGCGGGTGGGGCTGCGGCTCCCGCTGGTCCCGCGGCGCCGGGACTCGGCGGCTCCACTCGGAAGCACCATGAGCGGCCCCGGCGGGGCTGCGGGGACCGGGACCCCCCTGGCAGGGAGCGGGGAACCCCCGGCAGGCAGCGGGAATCCCCCGGAGTCGCCCCGGGACTACGAGCTGGCCGGCAAGGTGGGAGGCAGGGCATGGGAGAAGGGATGGAACCACCAGGGCTGGAGGTTTGGGTTCGCCCACCGACCCGGGGGAGACCGAGAGGGGTCCGGGGGGTTCCCGGGGGCCGCCCCCTTCCTCCGCTGCTGCGATCGCGCCCAGGAAGCGGCTGGGAGACGGGGAAGGGGAAGAAAGCAGCAGCCCCAGCTGAACCCTCCCAGCCCTTCCCGCCCCTGCCCCGGGAGTGCCCAGTAGGTGTGGGGATGGGGGTCCTCCCTCCCCGGGAGGTGGAGATAGGGGGTCCCTGCCCGGGGCCGGGGGGAGGTTCGTGCCCCAGGCGTGTCTCTGCCCGGCAGTGGCAATGGGAGGGACCAACTGCAGGAACAAGGCTTTGGGGGGACTCCCTGGAGGGTCAGGGCCGAACTCTGCCCTCTGAAAGTCTGTCCTGACCTATTTCAGGCAAGGGGCGCCTGCCAGCCCGGCAGTGGTGCCCCCCATGACACAGGGCACGGGAAGCAGGACCACATCCAGCCCATCACAGCACTCCAAGGGCTCCAAGGAGGGAGCAGTGTGTGCCCCGGAGCCAATCCAGGACCAACATCACCCTTCCTGCCCTGCAGTCCCCCACCTTGCAAATGCTTCTGCACCCCTGCCAAGCCTCAGGGTGGGAACTCTCCTCTCTGAGTGCTCCCCTCTTTCCCATCCTGGGTTGGGCGAGGGCTGCCCCAGGAAGCACCTTCCTCTTCCCAGCAGCTCAAGGGAGGCACAGGAACGATGAACCTTTTACATGAAAAATTTAATATGCAGCCCCAGGCCGAGCTCAGCACTGCTGGTGTCAGCCCCAGCACCTCCTGCTGCCTTGCTGAGCCGGCTCTCAAAGTGGTTCTGCACACTGCCACTTTCCCTAAACCACTTTTACTCTTTGCCTTTATCCTCTCTGCTCTGACTCATCTCAGTGGAGGGCAGTTTTTATGTTTGAGGGAGGAAATAAGTTTCCAGCGTGGTCAGGAGCGAGGTGAAGGCAGAAAGGAGGGGTGTTCCCAGCTGCCCTCCAGTCCCAGGGAAGGACTCAACCAGCAAAGTGAGTTGGCAGGAGGCAAAGCATTTCCAGGCACCCCAGCTCTGGCATTTGCTATGCCATCCCTGTGGAAGGTGTCTCACTGTGTCTGCCCATCCCAGAGGCAGTGGGACTGCAAGGGTTTGCTTTTCAGGCTCCAGCATCCCGGCAGGGTGGGAGTGCGGGGATGGACCTTTTTGCTGGGGTCCTGCTCGCTGCCATTTTTTGTAAGGGGACAGATGCAGGCAGAGTTAGTTAATGATTGCTGGGCAGGAACAGGCTGCTGCAGGTGAGCAGGAAGAGCACAGCATCGGGAAAGGCTGTGATTATGGAGCCCCGCATCCGTCCTGGCTGCTGCCTGCCTGGGTCCGGCAGTGCCGGAGTGGCCAGAGAGCCCGGGGTTGAGCCTGTTTGCTTAGCAGGAGGGGAAAAAGCACCGTGTTTGCTTTGGTGTCTGCAGCAGGCAGGGCCCTGGGCACAGACAGAGAGTCCCGGACACGCAGGGTTTGCCCAAGCCATGCATCAACCCTTGGGCTGGGCACACCTGGGGCAGGGGCAAAGCGTGGGCAGAGGTGGCTCCATGAATCGGAGCTACTGCCAGTTTTCTGGGAGCCTCCTGAGCTGGGAGATGGCCAGGGGCTGGTTAGAAAACATCTCTACTTGCTGCAATACCTGCCTTCCCGCCAGGTCTCATCTTCTGCTCTCCCCCTCTTCCATGGCTGTGGGTGCTCTGCTGCCCTGGGGCACTGCTTGGCTGCACCTCTGGGAGTCCCATCCTACCCCCAGCTCCCTAAACCTGGCAGGACTAGCCCTGGGGAGAGAAACAAAGGGACAGAAGGGTCTAGGGGGGAGCTCAGCACCGCTCAGTGGTGCTGCCCCCTCCCGCTGACACCTCTCCCCGCGCACATCTTCCAGGTGATGTTACTTGGAGACTCGGGCGTGGGGAAAACCTGCTTCCTGCTCCAGTTCAAAGACGGGGCCTTTCTCTCCGGGACGTTCATAGCCACCGTGGGCATAGATTTCCGGGTGAGACCACACAGCTGCCAGCCCCTTTCCTCCCCCGACCCGCACCTCGACCAGGACGGGATGCTGGGAAGGGGGAACAGGGGGGTTCCAGCCTCTGCATCCCAAATAAACTCCCAGCCAGCAGCAGGGACTTGCTGAAACCCTTCCACCTCTCCCTGGGAGAGCAGTAACAGACAGAAGAGCCCACTGGTGTTGTCACCTCTTGTCTTTAAATCAGCAGACAGCCTGGATTTAGCTCATCCTGGCTGGGTGTGTGGGCTGGGGGTGTAGTGGGCGGCCAGCCTGCTCCACCAGCTGGGCTGAGGCCAAGGGCTGGCAGGGACAACTCTGTCTGTTCTAACTTTGGGCTTTGAAAGGGCTGAAATGGGCTGCTGAGTAGTTGCTAGCATCACCAAATCCTGTTCAAACCCCCACGTGCTGTTCTCTGCTCACCAAATTTCAGCTGCAGGGCCTCTCTGGAGGTGTTCAGGGAGGAGGAGCTGTTTGCAGCAAGGGGCAGAGCAGCATTTCAGCAGGCTGGAGGTCACGGGTGTCCCCAGGCAGGGCTCTGCCTGCAACATCCGACACGTGTGGGGTGCGGTCGCCGCTTCCTCTGCCCCCACAGCTGCAGCTGCTCTGGTTTTCCCCCTTGTGGTGGAACTGGGGCTTGGTGAGCAGGGCCTGGGGTGGAGAGGGGGCTGTGGGTTTGCTTTGGGGGGCTGTAAGGCCTGTCCTTCTGACAAAGTCATGAAAGAGGGAAAATCTCCTGTGTTCCTCTGCTGGGCTCGGTGTTGGTGTCCCTGAGGGTGTTGCCAGCCCTCAGGTACCTGCCCTGCCTCGTGCAAGCATCTCCTGCAGCAGCTCACGGCTCGCTGCTGGCAGGAGATTTCCAGAGTCTCCCAGGGCACGTTTTTGTTTTATCCAGCCCATTTGCTCAAGTTTTGTCGTCTCCACATGGGCTGAATTTCCATTTCAAACAATTCCAGGCAACCGAATTATTTATAGGGGTCTTCTCTTTTCAGACTCATCCCTCCAAGTACGATTCTTTGAGAGTCTTAAAATAGCTTTTCAGTAACTTCTGCGTTTCTTTCTTCTGGCCTCTGGAGAGAAGTCCCTGTGCTTCCAAGTTGGGTAGAGCTGTTGCTTAAGCCCTGATAGCTGCCTTCCCTGCTCACATGGAAATGCCTCTTCCCTTTCCCAGTCCCAGCCCAGTTGCCTGGCTGCAAACCCTCCTGACCCAGGAGATTTCCTCCTGCCATGCTGGATAAAGCCGTGTGCTACATGCAACCCCCTAGCTCAGTATTTGCAACCACACTTAAGGACCAAGCAAGGCTCCAACCAGCAAGGAAACCTGAGCAGGACACCCAAATCATCCAGTGAGTGTCCCCAGGAAGCTTGTAGCATCCAAAGCCCTTAAATAACCCAAACTTTTAGCGCAGAGCTGGTTCCTCCAGCACATGGAGCAGAGGAATCCTGACAGAAAGGTCAAAGCTTTTTGCTGGGCAAACACTATAAAAGCACACCGAGGTGTTATTAATAAATGCATTTGTGTGTGGTTCATCCAGACCTCCCCACTTCCCCAGCTCTGCTGAACTTCCCTGGCCACGAGGGCAGGGACTGCTGCAATCCTGGAGCTTCCTGGCAGGAGCCAGGGTGGGTTGGTGTCCCTGGGATTTGCAGGACAGCTGGCATCATTGGCTGGCTTGTTACAGGACCCAGGAGCCACAGGACAGGGTGCTGGCTCTAGGAGATGAGCAGCACACCAGACCCAAAACAAGCTGGGATCTTGCTGTCCTGTCTCTGCTAGTTCTGCTCTGGAAGGAGGGGTTGCTGCTCTGGGATGTCCCTGTAGCTGCCAAGCAAGCAGGATCAGGGTTTGTAGCAATTAGGCTGCAACATCCAGCCCCACAGCCAGCCTGACTTCATCCCACTGACTGTGGGAGAGCAGCTGAGGGGCTGAGGAGTGCCAGCTCTTCACCAGGGCTGGCTGGTGTGCCAAGACACGCTTTGGGCTGATAAATATGCTCTCCTTCTCTTCTGCAGAACAAAGTGGTGGCCGTGGACGGTGTGAAGGTGAAGCTGCAGGTGAGTTTTGGGAAGGGGGAAGCAATTCCCAGCCACATTGCTGGAAACTTCCCCCAGGCTGAGTGTGGTGGGCCGTTGGGACACGGAGCCACAGAGGCACCCCCAGCTGGGGGGAGGTTCCCCTCCCTGCTCTCACTGGGGCGGCTTCTCGGCAGATCTGGGACACGGCAGGACAGGAGCGGTTCCGCAGCGTCACTCACGCCTACTACAGGGATGCCCAAGGTGGGTCTGGGGTCTGGCAGGGATGGGGGAGCTACCTGGAATGCATCCCTGCAGCGTGACAATGCCTCTGCCTCTTCCCCTCCAGCCCTGCTCCTGCTCTACGATATCACCAGCAAGATGTCCTTTGACAACATCCGCGTGAGTCCCCCTGTGGGTCGGGAGGGTGTTTCTCCACGGGGATTGGGGGTTCGTGGGTGCCCTGCTTGGCTGGCTGGGTGTTTAGGGCAGTTGGGAACGTGTTTTACAAATAAGTGCCGGCTGTTTTGGCCAGACCCAGCCAGCTGGGAGCTCGTCCCAGGGCACCTGGCTGGGTCCTGCATGGCTGGGTGAGTTTTGTCCGGGGACATGGAGAATGCCCGGAGGCAGAAAATGCTGTTTGGGAAGGATGTGAACTACAGGTAGGCTTGGGCTGTAGCCAGGAGACAGGGCGTTTTCAGGGCTGTTCGGCTTTGATGCTGGAATAGTTCCCGTGCCAACAAAAAAGTCATTATCCCTGTCCTCGTGGGGTGGTGTGAGGGCTGAGGGGAGGGGCAGGATTACCAAGAGGATGTGAGGGCTGAGGAGGGAAGAACAGGGGTGCCATGGGGTGTAAAGTCTGGGACAGGAGGGACGGGGATACCTCTTGTTCCGACACAGCCCCGCTTCCCTGCAGGCCTGGCTGACGGAGATCCACGAGTACGCCCAGAAGGATGTGGTCATCATGCTGCTGGGCAATAAGGTGCGTGCAGGGCCCCCCTTCACCCGGTGCTGTGCCATGTGCCATGCCCTGGCCATCCCCATGGCTGTGCAGGGATGGGGCTCGGTGGGCTCTGCCTGCCAGCTGTGTGCACCCTGCCTTCACCCTCCGCTGGGATCTGCTGCTTCCTGGGCTCAGCCAGGCCCAGAGGTGACCCCAGAGGTGACCCCAGAGGTTTGGAGGGGGCCGGGGGTGACCAGGGTTCCCGGCAGCCAGTGGGGGGCAGCACGAGGCTGAGGCTCACAGTACAGAATGCTCCCAGCATGGGATGCTGCGGGGTATGGGATGCCCACTCTGGCCTGGATGCACCCCTGAATCCCTGGTCACTCCAAGCCCCAGGTGCCCAACCAAGTCCCAGATCCTCTCCGGGGGTCCTAGATGCTACTGGGTACCCAATGCCCAGCTGGGTCCTGGATTTACCCCCAGAAATGGATGCCTCTGCATCCTGGATGATGCTGGGTATTTGATGCCCAGAGCAACCCTGGGTCCTGGATGCCCCCAGGTACTGGATGCTGCCCCAAGTCTCTGGTGTCCCCAAGGTCCTGGATGCCCCTGACATCCTTGATGCCACCAGGTCCTAGATGTTCCACAGATCCCAGATTCTCTGGGCACTGGATGCTCTTGGATCCCTCAAGCCCATCATTCCTGTCAGCCCCCTGAGCACCCCACACTGCCTGCTTGTCAGATGCCCCAGGGTCCCAGCTGGCCTGGTATGTGGTGACGTTTTCCTTTCCTTGGCAGGCTGATGTGAGCAGTGAGAGGGTTGTGAGGACAGAAGATGGAGCATCGCTGGCCAGGGTGAGCTGTGCCAAGGTCTAACCCACCTTCATCTCCCCCAGTCAGCTGCCTGTCACTCAGGGTCCCCACACAGCTGTGCCATCCCCTCTGTTGGGTGCCCAGGCCCGCCTGCCTCTCGGGAGAGCAGCACAGCAGTCACTTGGACAAAAAAACAGGGGCAAGGCAGGGAGGGAATGGCCCCCAAGCCTTGGCCAGGCAACAGGGCTGATTCAGAGGGGCAGGAGGGCATTCCGACGATAGCCACTGATGGGATTGTGCTGCCCTTGCAGGAATATGGGGTGCCTTTCATGGAGACGAGCGCCAAGACAGGCATGAACGTGGAGCTGGCCTTCCTGGCCATTGCCAAGTGAGTACCTGGGGCCAGGGGACCGAGCAATGGAGATGTCCCCTGCAGCCCCACCACCTCCCACACTGATGCTGGAGTGTGTGTGTGGGGGTAACACAGCCCAACCACTCCAGGGAGCTGAAGCAGCGCGCGATGCAGCCGCTGGAGGAGCCCCGCTTCCAGATCCACGACTACATCGAGTCACAGAAGAAAAAATCCAGCTGCTGTGTCTTCTCCTGAGGGCGGCCAGGAGGAGCCAGCAGCCCCGGGGGCACAGGCAGGAGTCAGAGAGGGGCCTGATCCTGCCCTCGAGTGCCCGAGGGAACCAGGCTCTGACAAGCCAAGGCGGATGGGACAACACAGCGGAGCAGAGAGTGCACGAGGAGGGCCCTCGCCCCATTCCAGGATCCAGGGGCCAGATCCTGCTTCCCTGTGGAGCAGCGCCTGGTGTGGTGACTGCCAGCCCTGCCAGTGAGCCACAGCAATGCCTCCATCACCCAGGACACAGCCACACACCTCACTGAGGGACATCTGGAGTGGCTGGAGGGGCAGTGCGTGTGCCATGGATGAGCCCCCTGCAGCCCCCAGCCCTCTCCTCCCTTGCAGCCATCCCTGCTCTCCATTCTACTCTTGTCCGACTGGAAGGGCCTGATCCAGCCCCTGCACCCCTGGTGCTGCCAGGCTCTGGCTTCCCTCCAAGGATCCTCGGCTCTGCCCCCCGGGCTGCCCCACGCCCCAGTGCTCACGTTGGGCTCCTCTCTGCTGCAATTGCTGCCATTGGCTTTTATCCTCCTGCTACCATGAGGGCAGTGACATCCTCATTGTATCCTGGCTCTGCTCGAGGGAAGGGCTGGGATGCAGAAGGGTCCAACCAAACCTGCTCCCTGCCCACACTGTTGCCATAAGAAATAAAACTTCCCTGGGAGCACCCGAACAATGCTTGGGGCATTTCTAGTACACACAGCAATTTGGAAACAACTTTATTTTTCCCCATCTTGTAGTCATGGGAATTAGAGAAATTTTTATTTACTTATTTTTAAGAAAAGACTTTTTTTTTCAATCCCTCCAGACTAAATCATTTCCAGCCTCATGCAGGAGATGCTCACTGTGGCCTGGGGTAATGCTTCAGCCCTGCTGGCTCCCAGACCAGGCTGAGTTTCTCTCCCATCACTGCCCATGTAACACAACTATTCCTTCCTGCTGCTGGCAAACAGCAGCTGGAACCCACTCTCTGGAGAGCAGATGCCTGAGATCCTCCAGCCAGCAAATGCTGCTCTGTTGGGCATCAGCGGGGCACAGGGGCAAGGCTTGACCTCTGTGTTGCTGCACATCCCTGGTGCTCAGCCCAGCACTGCTGACCCCTCCAGCACACTGCCTGCTCCCCTGAGCACTACCCAGGGCAGTCAGATGGTGAATATTTGGTTCTGCAGCTGTAGCACTCATGTGAAGAGCAGCTGTGGAGGGCATGGCACTGCTGCACGTAGGAGCTGGGGACCGTCCTGCACATCTGTCCCCGCCAGCATCTTCCCTGGCCCTGCACCCGAGCTGCTCGTCTCTCACCTGCCCTAGTGCCTCCTTTGCCTCTGCACTGCTCCTGGGTCTCTCTTTGCAAGTTTACAGATTAAAGCTGGATATTTTTGAAGCTTTGTGTCTGTCTGGTTGTTTATTGCATGAGAAATCCCTGCCCTGGGTCTGCAACGTGGGAGGCTGCTGCACGCAGGCACTGCAGAGCCGCGGGGCCGTGGGGCCGTGGGAGCAGCCATGGGGAGGGGGAAGCACCCACAGCCCCTTCCTCCCCACTGAGTCTTTCGTTGCACATTTCAGACAGTCCAAAGGTGAGAGGGGAAGAGTAAACATGGCCTGTTAAATTAAAACCAACCTCCTCCCCTGCTGTTCTCATGGTGCGGAGTCCAGCATTCCCCAAATAACTCCGTCTTCCCACCAATGGTATTGCTGCTGCCGCTTGGCTGATGTCTGCAAAAAATGCTGGATAGCTTCAACACAAACAGACGTTGGCTCTTTTCTCTTTTCCCCCCTCCAGCCTAAACTCCTTTAACGTCACGGCAAGATGCAAAGGGCAGGAGGCAGCTGGGGCGCGACGGTGCTGCCTGTGCCCTGCCATCCTGCGGGCACTGCCGGACCCAAAAGCAACCCCAGCTGTTTCCTTTGCTGCTGCCTTTCCTCCTTATCACAGTCCCATGCTCAAACCAGCCCTGCTGGAGCTGGGTTTTGTTTCCTGACTTAGGGTAGTGTGCCTCCATCTCCCCCCTGAACGTGCACGCTCAGGCTGTGCTGCTCACAACCCCCTTGCCAAGGAGAGGGCTGTGACACGGGTGATAGATCCCCCCATCCTGGGGCCGTACCACAACACGCTTGCCCTGGTTTTCTTCTCTGCAGGCATCTGCCTCTGGCCGCCGTGGGATTCCTCTCTGCCGCGTTTCTCAGGGCCGAGCGGCCGCAGGCGAATGCTCAGCCGAGTGGAGGAAACAAATGAGCCCACCCTCGGCTCCCAGCTGGGTCCCATGGAGCTGGAGCATGGCCACCCCGAGCACATGAGGAGTTCCTCAGCCACTGAGGTCCCTTCAGCAGGGGTTTGGAGCCGAGTCCCCTGTGAGGGATGTCTCCCAAGGCAGGCACCCGTCTGAGTGAAATGCAATCCCAGCTGCCCTGAGGACCTTTGGCCAGGTGAAACTTCAGCCAGGCCCAGCAATGGGAGACACACACGTACCTCAGTGCCACCCTCCCTGGGACAATTCCAGGAGCCAGCTCTGCCTGGCACCAGCACTCCTGCTGCAGTGCTAGACCAGCCCAGGCTTGCTGCTGCCTTGGTCTGCGCTGGCTGACCCCAAACCCCAGGATCTCACACGCTCGTAACCCACTGCAGCCACTTCTGCTTCCCAACCCGCAAACAGAGAACGTGGAGCCAGGGCAGTGCAAACCCCCTGGGGTTTCCTACATCTTCCCACATTCTTCCCCCAGCTCCAGTGTGTCGAGGGGAGTCAGAGACTGTTGGGGGAGCGGGGCTGCTCCATTTCTGCACAGCAGGTTATCAGAATTACCGGCCACCGCGGCCTCCTCGGCCACCTTCACACGCGGTTTTGGTTTGGGGTTTTTATCTCACTCTGAGCATCTCTCCAGTCCTCCGCCTCGGAGCAGCCCTGGGGGCGGCATCGGTCTTCGAGGACTGGGCGAAGGAATGGGGTCTCCGAGAGGACAAGGTGTGCCAGCCGGGATGTGCTGCGGGCGGAGCGGGGACAACGGGGAGTGCCCCGCCGGTCTCAGGCCAGTCGGGGCTGTCCCCGGGTGGGTGGCAGAGTCGACCCGCAGAGGGGGAGCTCAGCGGGGTGCGGGGGTTGCCGCGGCGGGACCGGATGGCCGGCAGGGAGAGGCAGAGGTGGCCGCAGGGGAGCGGTGGAACCCCACGGGGGAGCGGCCGGACCCCACGGGGGAGCGGTCCAGCCCTGCTGCCGGCGGCAGTGGGGAGCGGTCCGGCTCCCACGCGGTCGAGATCGAACCCCACGGGGGAGTGGTTGGACCCCACGGGGGAGCGGCCTGGCCCCAGAGGGAGCGGTCGGACCCCCCAAGGGAGCGGTCGAGCCCCGGTGCCGGCGGCAGGACCCGGCGGGGCGAGAAGACATTTGCATACCCACACCGTGTGGATTTGCATAGCCCCGCCCTATACATTTGCATAACCCCGCCCCACCGCGCTCCTTATTTGGCGGCCGTCTCCCCGTCCCGCTCTCCGATTGGCCGCTCCGCGCCCCGCGCCCCGCCCCCCTATATAAGGCGGGCGGCACGGCCCGGGCCGCGCAGTTCGCTGAGCGCGGGACGGCGCGGCCACAGCTCCGCCCGCTCCCCCCGCCATGAGCAGCGGCGCGGGCCCCGCCGCCCGGCTGTGCCGCCTGGAGCGCGGCCCGGACGGCTACGGCTTCCACCTGCACGGCGAGAAGGGCAAGCCCGGCCAGTTCATCCGACTGGTGGAGGCCGGCTCGCCGGCCGAGCGCTCGGGGCTGCGGGCCGGGGACCGGCTGCTGGAGGTGGATGGCGAGAACGTGGAGCGGGAGAGCCATCAGCAGGTGGTGGAGCGGATCCGCGCCGCCGCTGGCGCCGTCAGCCTCCTCGTCGTGGACTCGACGGCCGACGAGCAGCTGTCGAAGCGGGGCGGGGCGGGTGCCGAGCCCCCGGTGGTCGGCGGGCAGGCGGCCCCCGTGCCGGTGCCAGCGGAGCCCGCGGCGCGGGAGCCCAACGGCGGCGATCAGCGGGTAAACGGCCGGCCGGGGGGGCTGGGGCTCGGAAAAGTTTCCGGGAAAGCGGGTGGTGTCCGAGGAAGGGAGGTCGGACCTCTCGGGACCGGCCCCGGTCGTCGCCTTCCAGCCCTGGAGCGAGCGCATCTCCCTCGGCCTCCCGCGGGCGCTGTGTCTGGTTTCGGTCTCCATTCTTTCTTTTTCTTTTTTTGCTTTGCTTTAAACGCGGCTTCGCAGGAGCCCCGGGCCCTACCGCGCCCGGCTGCTTTGCCTTTTTTATTTTACATTAATTTTTTTTTTTTTTGCTTGTCTTTTCTCCCAGCCGTGCTGGTGACGGTCGGGGGCAGGCAGGCACACCGGGCTGGTTGGACCCATAACTGAGCAGCCTGTTGTGTCCTGGAGCCCTTCAGCCCGTTCTGATGCTGCAGGGCCGGTAAAACTTGGTGAGGAAAGCGACAGGGCAAGCTTTGATGTGTAGATGAGTCGAGGGCTGGGCTGAGGGTGGCTGTCACTAACCGACCCTGAAATACAACAAAAAACCCGTGGCAGAGCGTGTTTTTGCAGGCTGTGACTGCAGGTGTTGGTGGCAGTCACTCCTGCCCTGAGCGTGTTCGGTCTCTGCTGTGGAGTGGAGATAGTGGAGCCCTTCCCGGGCTGGAGGACTCATCCTGACAGTCAGACCCCATGTACAGATATTCAGGAATGTTGGCCTTCAGTGCGTGTGGGAGTTAGCAGTTGCACAAACAAAGTGATGTAGAAAGGTGAGGAATTGAGAAATAGCTGACCTTTCCTGCCCCAGTGGTTCCTAAGAAACACTCTGGGCAGCAGGAGATAATACTGCTTTTATTTACCCAGCAAAGACGTGTTTGTTGTGACAACAGAGATGTGGATGGTCTTCCTGGGAAGCAGCCTCCTGGTGTCCCCAGGGTGGGGAACCTTCTGGGGAGATCTTGTGACCCATTCCCAGAGAGATTGGTGCAAAGGAGCCTTCGTGGTGTAGACACTGAGCCCCAGGCTTGGTGCCTCGCTGAGCTGTTGTCACACAGGGTTTTGCTTGGGATCAGGTGGTTTTGAGTTGTGTCTCCTGCTGGACTTCAGCCTTGTGCCAGCTGCCTGTTGCCCCTGGTCGGGCTCATCCACTGCAGGCACAGCTCTCATCCCTGCCTGGGTAAAGCACTGCTCCAGCACCTCCTTGATGGGCTTCTTCAGGTGGGAACAGCCAGGCTCTGTCCTTGTGCTGCCCCTCTTGCTCACTGTCCCCTGTGTCACCCCATGTCCCCTTGGTCTGTCCCCGTGCTGGGCTGTGGTGCTGCCCCACGCAGGGGGAACGTGCCTGTTCTCCTGTATGTCACAGTGCCAGCGCTGCCTCGGGACCAGCGAGACCATCTGTGCTCTGCTTCCCACTCCCAGACCTCTCCACAGGCTGGGAAAGATAAAAAGGATGTAGTTAATGCAGCTCGAGTGAGCCCCCTGCCAGGGTGGGGGCCCTGAGGGTGTGGGGAACAGAGCTCTGACATGTTGTGGGGGCTGCCTGCTCGCTGGAGATTGCTCAAGCTCGGGGAGCAGGCTTGGGGCACAGCCCGTGCACGGTTAGTCCGGCGGTTTCTCTGTTCACAGGAGCAGGAAGCGGGTGACGTGGGGTGACATGGGGTGACATTACCGCAAGGCCCCAGGACGGTTTCTCAACAGGTATCAGCAGGAAATCTTGCGGCTGGGGGCAGGGCCCAGTGGAGAAGGCAAGTGGGTTTGGAGACATCACCCCGGCCGGGCACCCACCAAGCAGGGTGGGAAGATGCCGGGCGGGATGGGAGCCAAGCCGGAACAGGCAGAAAGGGATTTCTCTCTGGCAGGCCAGGAACACACTGTCGTGCCTGTTCTCCGGACACTGGCGGGCAGCCGGTGCTGGCCGCCCCATCCCCCTGCAGCCCCATCCCAGCGCTCTGGGTGGGGGGGATTCCTTGGGATTGCTAGGGAAGCGGGAGATTGCATGTGTCAGAGTCCTGTTTGTTTTGTTGGGCTGGACTTGCCTTTATTTGCTTAACGAGCCTGGAGACACTTGAGAGCTGTGAGAGCTGCCTGTGGCGAGTGATCGTTTAACATCTCCCACCTTCCAGCAGAATCGACCCTCTCTCCAAACCCTGCTGGATCTTGCATGACTGGAACCCCCCTGAGCTAGGGGGCTCAGCCCCCCACCAGCTCCCAGTGCTGGACACGGGCTGAGGAGATTTTGAGAGGCTCATCGTGGGCTCCCTTTTCATTCCTATAAAAAACCTTAGGGCATGCAAATCCCCCTGATGGAGGTTTTGAGCATCCCTGGGGAGCTGATCCATGCACCCCTGTCTGTGGTGCTGAGCCAGCACCAGTAGTAGTTTTACACCCCTGAGGCCAACCCTGCTTCTTGGGGCCCTGTGCTGTGTGGGTGTCCCCAGCGAGAGCTGTTACAGTTCACCCCCCCCCCTTGTGTTTCCGGAGGCTTCAACTGCTCAGGAGTATCTTGAGAAAGTTTCATGCAAAGCACAGGGTGTTCAGGAGGCAGCACCAGGTGTTGCCAGCCCAGCACCCTGGCGTGGGCTGGGGCTGCTTGTACCAGGGAAGGGTGTTTCCTACCAGCCCCGGACCTCCCTCTTGCAAATTTGGTGCTAAATTAGAGCCCTCCCTGCCAGCAAGGCTCACCCCTCCTTGTAAAATCTGGGTGAACCTCCCAGGGCTGGGTTTTGGGGTGTAACGGGGAGCATTTCCCCCCTCATTGGGAGTATTGCACTGGGACGTAGCTGATGTTTAATTAGGAAATGAATTAAATTTCCTCTCAAGGCAGCTGCATGAAAAGCAGCTCCAGTCAAACAGGACGTGACAGGGATGCTGCGAGGAGGCTGCTTTGCATCCCCTTTGTATGAAGCCCGAATGTGTGCGCCAGATTTCGGGACCCGTGTGAATTTGCTGGCCCAGGCGTCCTCGAGCTGTCGTGTTTCTCTTTGAGTAATTGGGAGTGCTAATGCCGCCCATGGGCTTGATGCTGCTTGTAGGGCCGTGGGGAATTTCCTGGGGCTTGAGGCTTCAAAAGCTGTCCTGAAATTGCTGTTGTAGGGCTGGGAGGTGGGGAGCTGATACCGGTTCCCGAGAAGCATATGCCTTAAATTCTGATCCAGGATAGGAATAGGAATGCACTGCTGCAAAGTTCCCCGTCTCAAGTGGGTATCTCTGCGGACAAATGTCCCTCTGCCACCCCTGGGTGTAGAGGAGAGGGGTGGCACGGGATGTCCGTGCAGGGGGCTGAGTCCGGCTCCCCCCGCCTCCCTCCCGCTGGAGGTTGTAATTGCTCTTAAGGAGGCTCTGCCGGCTAATCCATCCCAGCACGGCGGGAGGGCTGCTGGCCTTGGAGGAGAGGATGCAGCAGCTTAGAGAAATTAGGGGCATTTCCGCTGTCCTGCTGCCCAGCTCCATAGCTACGGGGTTTCTCTGCATCCCGGGTGTTGACCCCAAACCCTCTCTCCTCGGGTTGCTGAGCCCGAGGGGCACTTTGGGGCTGGAAGGATGACCTACCACAGGGTGCTCGACCCGTGGATGCGCAGGATGCGGCTGCTGGAGGATCGGATGCATTTGTTTTCCTCTCTGGGATGTGGAATGGTGGCTGCCCACAGGGTTTCTGCTGGCACTGGGGATTTGGGGAGGGCACAGGCAGTCTGGCACGCTGGGCAGGAGGAGCTGCCAGCCACTGGTGGGGGGATGCTGGGGGCTGGGTCACAGCCCGGCCAGGCTGCCCTCACACTGAGTGCTCCTGCCTTGGCCAGCTGCCTTTGAGGGATCAGTGCCTCCCTCTGCCGTGACCTGTCCCCCTGTCCCAAGGCATCTGTCCACCCTGCAGGGCTTCCCACCCGCTCCCAACCCCCCAAAATTCATGGCAACAGTGCCTCAGGGAGCCCAGGCTGCCAGGGCTTTGTTGGTATGGGTGGGAGCGAAGTCCTCCCTCCTCCTCCTCTCCCGGGAGCACTGCCAGCACCGCTTGCTGGGTGCTCCCTCCGGCTTTGTCCCGAGCTATCGGCGTGGAGCAACCCCAGAGTGCTGCCAAGGGCACCGGGAGCGTGGGTGCTCCGGGGCCTGACCCCCCTGCTCGAGGTCAGGCCAGGGCAGGGCCCCGGGGAGGTGCTGCCTTCCTCCAGACTCCACCAAGCTCCTTCCTTTTGTCCTTATTTTGGGTATTGTCTGTCCCCGTCCTTGCTTGGAATTGCTGCCTGGGTGGAGGATGCTGTCGCACCCTGTGAACCTGCTGCCACCCGGGCACGGGGGGACCGAAGGGTGGCCAGGGCAAAGTCGAGGGTCACAGTCCTCCACCCAGCTGGGGAATCCACAGCTGGGCTGTTGCCCTGGGCATTGTCTGTGGAGCTGAGCCAAGTGGGGAGCAGGTCCTGCATGCCAGCGCTGAGGCATCCCGGGATCACCTTCGCTCCTGGCAGACGCACTGGGTGCTGCTTGCACCTCCCTTCCTGGGGCATTGGCAAGTTGTGCTGGGGTGGTAGCCGACCTTGACCATGGAAGAGGGTGTTGTGCAAGAAGATGAGGCTTTATCAGGGCTTTATCACAGCATTTGGCTCAGCAATTGCAAATGCGTCACCCCGGCTCGTGTGGGACCCCGTGCCACTTCAGTACTCAGACATGGGGTGTCAGCACTCCAGGACCCAGGTTTTCCTGGCTGAGGGCAAAGGGAATTTCATGGCAAGGAAGCAGGTGTGCTGTGCAGAGTGTAAAGAGCAGCACGGTGCAGGTGTGGGAGGGGAAATTCCTGCTGTGCCTCTTCCCAGTGATGCTATGGGTACCAAAGGAGAAAAAATTATCTCAGAAGAAAGATTAAATACAAAACCTTAGTGAGGAATATTGCAGCAGTTTGAGCAAGGCTTGGCTGCTGGGAGGGCCCAACCAAAGCCCAGGGGCTGGTGGTCACGGTGGGATCAAACCACTTGATCTCTAAATGTGTGGAAGTGGTGTTAGGGTCGGAGCAGTTCTGACAGTGCCACGTGCAGGTGGCTGGTGGTGGCTGGTTTGTGTTGCCTGGTTCCTCTGATGCTTCCCAGGCACCCCACTCCCCACTGGGCAAGCAATGGCAGTTCCTGTGTGCCAGGCTCCCGGGGGTGCTCCTGCTTCTGCTGCTGCTCACAGGGTGGGGAGCTTAAAGGGCTCTCTGTGGGTGAAGTACATGTGGCTGCCCCTGTGGGGTTCCCTGGCGCCAGGTGCTGGTGGATCTGCAGGTCAAGGTGAAACCAGGTGCAGATGAGCTGGGTGTTGCCTCCTGGAGAGTTGAACATCCCATGTCGCGCCGCCCCAGCGGAGCCGGTTTCTGTTTTGCAATCCTGGAGGGGTCACACCAGGGCATGGAGGCGCCTCGGCATCACGGCTGCTCCAGCTGGATCCCAGCTGCCTGCCCAAGCCCTGTGTGCCCCTTCCCTGCTGGCAGTGGCTCTGGGGTGGGGGATCCCGCTGGTCCCATGGATGGGTTTGCCGTGGAGAGGGGCTGCAGCTGGCAAGGGGGTGATGGAACGGACCTGCTCCAGTGGCTGAGACCTCTCTGGTAGCCAAAGCTTCCCGAGTGGGATGGGGTGGGGTGCCGGTGCTTCCCAGCAACCTGGGCTGTGTTTCCTCCTCCACCTTCGTAGCGGTTGCAATCCTGATCCCAAAAGGAAGAGCATGGTCTGGGGACACACATAATGACATGTTTCTTCAACGTTTCGCTGCAATTAGTGTGCCCTGCACCTAATTAATTGATTAGTGCCTGGGATCACGGGGTGTTCAGCATGCTGCTTCCCAGCTCGAGGTGTCAGTGGCTGCAGGTGGCCACTCGAGGATGGTGTGCCAGGGAGATGTCCGGGGGTCCTGGTGCTTTCCCTGGGTGTTTTGGGGGGGGGGTCTCAGAGCAGTTTGCCCACAGGCTGTCCCCGTTGCAGGTGGAGCTGCGACCTCGGCTGTGCCTCATGAAGAAGGGCCCCGATGGCTACGGCTTCAACCTGCACAGCGACAAGAGCCGCCCGGGGCAGTACGTGCGCGCCGTCGACCCCAACTCGCCGGCCGAGGCGGCAGGGCTGGCCCCCCAGGACCGCATCATCGAGGTATGCTGGGGTGGGCAGGGGTCTGGGGAGGTCTCCCAAAAAAACCTTGGTGCTCCCTCGCATCCCGATGGCCGGGAGGAGCTGCCCTTTGCCGGGAAGGTGTGTGGTGTCCGTGGCGCTGGTGGTGACTCACAGTGCCGACACCCAACCTGCACCAGCCTGCCGGTCCCCACCCAGGGGTGCAGCACCGTGGAGGGCTGGGGCTGAGCACTAATTAGCTGGCTGTGGGTTAATTAGCAGTAGCACTGTCCCTGGGATGCCCCTGGGGTGTGGCAGGCTGGGGACAAGGTGCATGATGGCCCCTAGTTCTGCTGCCAGGCAGGAGCAGGGTGGGGATGGGGACAGGGTTTGTGTCAGATGGGATGATGACCCATGAGGGCAAGGCCCAACCGAGCCCCAACCCTGCTGCTCACCAGGGAGTGGGGCTGCTGCCTCTTTTGGGTTGAAGTTTTGGGGTCTCTGGGGACCATGAGGGCTTTGTCTCTTGCCCGTGCTGCCCATCTCCTGTGCTGGCCCTGGGTCTGTGCCCTGCCGGGCGCTCCCTGCCAGCTTTGCCCGTTCGATCCCGTGCTAATCACTCAGAGGAAAATCTGCTTTTAATGAGGTTTTCCTGGCTGCGCCACTAATCCCTGCGAGGCTGTGAATGCCTGCAGGAGCTGTGGGGTAGCTGTGCTGGGGTTGTGACTGGTACCAAGGTGATACCCGGTCCCTCTGCGGAGCTCCCAAGGGATGGATGTGCCCTGGCTCCAGGGGTGATGTGGTGCCCTGCCTGCAGGTGAATGGTGTGTGCATGGAGGGCAAGCAGCACGGTGACGTGGTGGCAGCCATCAAGGCAAGTGGTGATGAGACCAGGCTGCTGGTGGTGGACGTCCTCACGGATGAGTTCTTCAAGAAGTGCAAGGTGGTGCCCTCGGAGCAGCACCTGACAGGTGGGCTGGGGGCTGTGCTGCGGGGATGGGGGTTTGTGTCATCTCTTTCAGCTTTGTGTCACCTTGGCACCAAAGCTTGGGTGCTGGGATGCTCCCTGAGCCCTGGGAGGTGGAGGTTTATCACCCTGGGGCCAAGCAGAGTCAAGTGGCTTTGGTGTCTCCCCGCATGTCTGGGGACCCTGTGGTGGGGTGGTGGGGCTGATGTGGGCGGGTTTATGGCCCTGGGTTGCACTTTGTCAGGGTTTATGGCTTGGGGAGTGAAGAGGCATCAGCTGCCTTTTGCTCTGCTCCATGGCCCCCTCCCTGCTGTCATGGTGGTCCCCAGGAGGATGGGGAGGGGTTCTCACTGGGCTCCATATCACTACTGCCATCGTGGGGGACGTGCCTGGCAGCATCTTCTCATGCTGTGGGGTTGGCTGCAGGGGTTTGTTAGAAAACTCAGGACCTGGCCAGACCCTGGGCAGTGTTGTGTGAGCACTGGCCATGTGCAGCCTTTTCTTGCCCCACACTGGTGAGGGGACAAAGCAAACACATCCTCATTTGGTGCCCATGTCCTTGTCCCACAGGTCCCTTGCCAGAACCAGTTGCCAATGGTGATATAGAGAAGGTAAGAGCCTCGTCTTGCTTCTAACCCCATCCGTGCCCATCTCCAGGCAGGGACCCTCCTATTCAGGTGTCCCCATGGATAGATGGTGCCAGCAGGGACTGCAGTGCCCCCAGGCTGCTGCACAAGAGCTGGTGCCACTGGGAAGGGAACTGGGAACTGCTGCCCCCCAGGAAGGGGGTTGCTTGTGGTGCTGAGTGTCATGGAGGTGGCTTCAATGCCTGTGCCTCCTCTTTTTGCCTCCTGATGCTCCCTAGAAGCCCTTGTGGTGCTGCAGGGAAGCAGCATCCAGCCCTGCAGCCACCCTCCTCCTCCCGCTACCGCTAAAGCTAGGGCAGTCGGGCTGGGGTTTAATCCTTCCCCGCCCCAGATGGGCAGCGCTGAAGGTATTTACGTGCCTGGAGCTTGCAGGGGATTACGTGTGGGGAAGGACGGATTTCGTGGACTCCTGGGTGGGACTTGCAACTGCACGGGCTGTTCTCAAGCTGCAGGGGCTGGAGCTCTCATTCCCTCCCTCTTTCCCCCAGGAAAACAGCGGAGAGCCACAGTCCAACTCAGTGTCTGAGAGCCCGTCCAGTCCTGCGCCTCTGGCCGTGTCCCCCAACTCCAGCGAGACCCACAGCGAGGTAGGGCTGGGAATGCCGGGGGGAGGCAGTGGCTGGGAGGTGAGATCTGGGATGAGCCCCCACTGTGGGGCTGTCCTGAGGGGGGCACGTGGTGGGGCTGACACAGCCTCTTGCCCCCTTTCCCCCCCAGCCCCACACGCAGGAAGGTGACAAGCGCCACTCAGCCTCCGGCTCCCTCCTGGACCTCGACATCCCGCTGGCCGTGGCCAAGGAGCGGGCGCACCAGAAGCGCACCAGCAAGAGGGCACCCCAGATGGACTGGAGCAAGAAAAACGAACTGTTCAGCAACCTGTGAAGGTCCCTGGGGCAGGGTGAGGGTCTGCTGGCCCCCCCCAGCCTCGCACCCACCTCTCCTGCACCTCCCTTCTCCCTGCCACGGGCTCCTGGTGGGGATGTGGGGCTGCTCCCCACCACCCTGATCTGAGTGCTGGGGCTCAGTGGCCAGTGAGCATCCCTGCAGAGGGATGTCTGGGCTATAGAGAGACAGGGGTGCTGGGCGGGCCCCCTTCCAAGAGCCCATCCCCAGCGTGTTCCTCCAGCCCTGCCTCGAAGCCCTGCACACCCTGGTAGACACAAGCGGGGATATGGGAGGGATCAAGGATTTGGGGTGGCCTGATGCCCAGTTCTGATCCCTGCTGTTCCCTGGTTCTTCCCCCACCCCTAAACCGTATCTCCATTGGAGCCACCCCCCAAATTTCCCTTTAACTGCAAAACCTGAGGCTTTTAGTGACTCTTGCCAAACCCCACCTGCCCAGCCACTGACCACAGCCGGGGTGTTTGACCCCTGCCTGGCAAGCTCCGTCCACAATGACCCTGTCCCTTTGCCTCTTCTGCTGCAAGGAGGGACATGGGTGCCCAGCACAATGAGGAGACCCCAGCACCCACCCTGCCCCTGGGGCAATTTTGGGAGAGGAGAGGGTGTCCGGAGCCAGCACAGCAAGCAATAACAGTCTCCTTTACTCCTGCACACTCCTGGAGACAGAGCCGATCAGGGTTTGAATCCAACACTGTGTAATTTAAAGGCTTCTCATAGACTTTTTTTTTTCCAATCACACCATTTATTCTTTTTTTAACTGTGTTTTGTGGAAATTCTTCCTGTGGATGTTTTGTTTCTATGTGCTGCAATCAGGTGTTGTCGTACTGTTGAGCTCAAGAGAAATTCTGTTTACTGGAATAAACCTTCCTGACTTCACGTGTCTGGTTTAAGGCTAAATCCTTCCAGAGCCCAAGGGGGTGCAGGGGCTTGCTGTGCCCAGGGGCTGGGGGAAGAGGCAGGTAATGTGGGGGACAGTGGGCCTGGTTTGGTGCCCCTCAGCACCTGGTGGGGCCAGGATGGGGGGTCGAGGAGGCACCGGCTGGTCCCAGTGGGGGTTAATGCCTCGGGGTGATTAAAGGGCTCTAATCCCCTGGGGAGTGCAGGGGGGTGAGGGCAGTGATGCAAAGCTCTAATCCAGGTCTGCCAACCAGGCTGGAGGGCAGCAGCTCTGCTAGGGGCAGCTCCAATCTGCCCCTAGCCCCCTGGGGGTTTTTAGGGTGAGCCTGGGTTGCAGCCGGGTTGGGGAAAGCAGGGGGGATCAGCTGGGAAAGGGCTGCTTGTCCTTCTAAATGGATGGATATAGCTCTGGGTGGCTCAGCAGGGCCAGGCTGGTGGCACTATGGCTGCCTCTCCCCATTTTCTCCTCTTCTGCACACTCTTGTTTTATGCTCTAAACTCCCAGGCAAGCTCCTCTACCTGAGCTGATGAGTGGTCACGAAGGTCTGCACCTCAAATGACAACCACATGACAAGTGTCACCACATTTCCAGGAAAGGTGCAGGCTGTCGCTCCCCCCTGGAACCTGGGGGAGACTATTCCAACAAGCCTCATTCTCCAAAGGTGTCCTCTGAACATCGGTGAGCCCCTGTCTCCTCTTTTTCCTATTCTCACTCCTCAGAGAGCAAGCAGGACATCCCAGCCTGGCTGGGGCCATCCATGCAGGGCAGGAGTGGGAACACTGGGTGAGCCTCACTGGGACCACCCCAGCCTGGGGGAGGGCTGAGCTCCGGGACAGACCCAACTTTGTTTTGGGTTGCCAGGCAAAGGCTTTCCCAGCCCCTGTGGAGGCGGGAGAGCGCCGGCGTTGCCGGGGGGACTGGGGATGCCAAGCTGGGCACTCGCTGGCTCCAGAGCAACTGGCTGGGCATGGGGAGCTGCAACAGGATATCACTGCCCCTTTTCCCTGGCACCAGAGGTTATTTTTCCCACCTTGGTCGGTTTTTAGTGGAGCAAATCCCAGCTCAGCTCCATCCCTCCTCCCAGTTTGGCCTGGCTCCTCTGGCACGGGGATGAAACACTCCACGGAAGGAGCACAGAGCCAGCAGTTTGCCCAGCAGGTTCTGCAAATCTTGTTCTGGAAGACAGAATCCATTCCTGCCTACAGCAGGTGACAAAGAGCAGGAGGATTAGTAGCCCTTGTCATGGTAATCCCAGCGGGAAGTAGAGCTGCTCTTCACTTTATTACCACACAAAGCTTTCCCTACAACTCAATCCACGCTAAATACTTGTTGTTTAAAATACCATGATACACTGTTCCCACGCTTTGCTTTAATATTAGTCACAGGAATCATGTATTTAAATTAACTAAAATTGGAAAACTAAAACCCCCTAGGCCCTAAAAATAAAAGGCACAGCAACACTAAAGATTCCACAGACTGCCAATCTCCAATGTAAACATCCCCGGGCGAATCTGAAAGTTATTACCTGATCCTGCGTCACTGGAACAGATAATTTCTGGTCTAGGATTAGCCATTACGGCTGCTATTACAGTGGGAAAACACACAGGAGTCAGTTATCCTCCTTACCTTCTGTCCTCTCAGCAGGCTTCCCTGCTGTGGAGAGCATGTGTGGGGCAGGAGAGGTCAGGCTGAGTAACTGCACAGGTAAGTCTGTCCAGTGGGAGTCAGGCAAGTGCCTCTTCTTCATCCATGGATCTCAGAACTGCCACTGCTCAGGCTGGGTAACTCCCACCTAAATATATCTGCCCTCAGTCATAGATATTTTTCCCCCCATCCATCTTGGTGGAGCAGCAAATGGAGCCTCCAGGCTCAGCAGAGCAAGTCCTGAGCTGCTGGAAGAAGAGAGATGTCTCCTTTCAGTGTGTTCTCTTCCTCCTTGTTCCCATCAAAGCAGCCAGGGAAAATGAAGTGCTGGCCTGAGGTTCCCAGATCAGGAGCATGACCCTGAAGCTCCAGGGGGTTTGTCTCAGCAGGCTCCTGCAGCTCCCAGCCCCTCCCTTGCACAGCTGTCATGGTGGGGCTCAGACTAGTCTTTATCAGCCAGTATCAACAATTTTCTTCACATTAACTCGCCCTTTGACTGTGCTCACCCAGGCCAGGGTCCCTCCCTGCCAGGACCCAGCAGTGCCCCCCTGCAATGCACCAGACCCTGGAAAACTGGGTTCAAAGAGTCTCTGTTGTCTGTTACAAACCCTCACCACACTTTGAGCAGCCAAAGCAAGCAGCTGAGCCCCACACTGTGCTCAGGCACCTCAGAGCCTTGCCATTTTTTTTTTTATTCAAGAGTAAACAAGCTGAGCTGCCAGCACATGAGACCATGTCTGCCATGAACTGATGAGCCCTGCTCCAAGGGCAGCGGGAGAACTTACTGCTTGTACAGAAACTGGTGGCACCAGGAAACAACTGCTGGTGATTTTAGGCTCTGCTGGAACGGCATGTGAAGGTTATAGGCATTCCTGGCCAAACCTGTGAATTAGCAGCTGTTCTCCAGGTCCAAACTTCAGGCAGTAATCCTGGCTGGCGCAGCAAAGTGCAAAGTTGACAGGATGACAAAGTAACTGGAAACAGTGAAGTGCAGTGTTGGCTCAGCGGTGTCCTCCACACCCAGACCTTGCAACAGCGTCCAGCTCCTCCCTGGAAACCCAGCCCGAGTCTGGATGTGTCTGTCAGGTCTCCAGCACCCCAACCGGCCGCTTCAGCTCAGCGTAACTCTTCTCCTCCACGTGGTTCGTCTGTTCCAGGAGCCATCGTTTCTCCTGGTCACTGACATCCAGCTTCAGCGTCACCTCCTGGAAAACGCTGTTCACAGCAACCTGCATCACACAGAGGGAAAGCAGCTCAGTCCCAGTCATGGGGAAAACATGTTCTCTGGGTAGAACAGATGGGCTGTTACTGCACCTCCTTAAAGTGAAGCTTTTTGAACATGCAGATACTGGCTTCGTTTTCCTGACCAATCTTAGCCTCAAATTTGGTGATCCCCAGGCTTCTCACTCCTGCAAAAGAAATCAGAGAGAGAAGCATTTCTATTACCTGCTCAGCTGCCACATCTATAAAAGCACAGGACTCCAATCTTGGGGCAGATGCAACCCTTGTCACCCTGTCTGAATCACTGGGATTATGTCCTTCTGGATCACAAGCTGTTCCTGTGCACTGAGCTACCCTTACCATAGGCCATCATCAGCAGAGTTGCCTCCTTGCCAAACCCTCTGCCTCGGTAGCAGGGCTCTGAAAGAGACAGTCACAGACTCAGCATCCTCTTATGGGAGACAAATCAGCCACACCAGACACTTTTCAGAAGAGACTGTGACCTGGACCAACAAAGGTCTCATCGGGGCTGAACAGCCACGGTAAAGCACGAGAATAAAAAGCTGCTGTGTGCAGCATCTGCCTGCAGCTGGCTTTAGCCATGGAAACAAAGCTGTGAAGCAGAACTTGACCTGCAATCATAATCTCAACCTCTCCCAGGGTCGGATCCTCGGCGTTGGTGAGGAAGAGGTTCACGTCCCCCACCATGCAGGACTCCTCCTCCGCCTGCCCCGGCCACTGCGCCGCGTCCAGCACGATGAACGTGCACTCTGGGGAAGACAAGAAAGAGGCAGCATTGTCAGGGCATGCTGAGAATTCTCCCCAGATTACTGAAGAATGAAACTAAAGGCAGGTATAGTCAGAGTAATAACAGTTTCCACACATTAACAGAGAAGAAGAGCTAATAATTGGGTTTCCCACGCCAAGTGTGCCTGCTCCCAACCATAGAAATGTAAGAAATATTTGGAAAAACACGTTGTGAGGGTGACAAAGACACCAAGACTAGAAACAGCATGTTTAAGGAGCAAGAAAAGGTCCATCCCATGTCTGAGGTGTCCCTGACTTGTCTTACTCAGCAGCAAGTTTGGGCAAAGAATTGTTTGGTGCACAAGAGGCTGAGACTCAGTGATTCATCTGGTCCATGTTATTACTGCTTTGAGTAAGGCTTTTAATGCTTTGAGTAAGACAAATGCTCCAGACCAGGGTCTTTGCCAACTTCAGTATTTTCCAGCTCACTGTATTTCTACCAGGCTTTTATGGGCAGTGATTTCTTATCTGTAGGAGAGTGACAGAACCAATTCAGTTGCTTCAACCAGATGATTTTAAAAATCACTGGATTTCTCAAGGAAAAATACCACCTCCTTCTACTTTTTTATAATGATCAGACCTGGGGAGTGCTGGCTGCAGAAAAAGGACACCAACAGCCCTGGATATTCTCCAGTTCCCTGACATGTTTTATATATAACAGAAAGCCAGTTCAAAGCTTCTGTTGTAGAGGGTCTCGCACCCCCTCTGGTTCAGGGGAGACTCCCAGCTCACTGTGGATCCTTCCCAGGATGGAAAGGACCTGCCCACCACGCCCACCACTCCCACCCTCCGGCAGAGAACATTTCAGGTGCTCACTGTCGCTGTCCTCCCTCCAGCTGCGCTGCATCTCGTACTCCTGCTCCAGGCTGAGGGGCTCCGAGGCCGTCAGGCGCTGCAGCTCCTCCGACTGCATCCACTCGTGGTACCTGACAAGGGACCCAGAGCCACGTCACCGCCCCAGCTGCAGCACTGTGGGTGGATCTCCACCAGCCATCTGAGGATCCGGGCATAAACCAGCTCTGGAAACATCAGCCCAGCCTTTGTGGCAACTTCAAAGTGTCCACAACTTTCTCTCCCTTTTCTAACACAGGAATCAGAGCCCTCTGTGGAAATTTAGTGTTTGTCTGAAGGTTAATGGCTTTGTCTGAAGGGTGCCCAATGCAAACTGGGTGTTTTTGAGAGCACTGGGTTCTGGAGCACCTCATCCCGAGTGAGATGATCCAGCACCTCCTGGACACTGACAAAATCACCAATACTGGCTCTTTTGAGGCTGCACCTGTCCAGGCCAGCACTTCACACACCTGCACACCTAATGTATCAAACATCCACACACTGGAGATTTGGTTTTTTTTTTTTTGCTCTGACACTACCAGTAGGGAAAGAACAGGAGAATCGCTGGTGTTCACTCACTCACAGGCAGGTATTTCCCCTTTTCCACGGGTACACCCAGTGGCACAAATGAAGTTCTCCCTTCCAGGAGACCCGACACAGAGCACGGCCGGGCACGGAGGGCACACTCACTGCCTTCCCGGGACTGATTCCTCTCTGACCACCACACTCGCTTCAGAGAGAGAAGTGAAATCAGACCGAGCAGGACACGAGCCACGTACCGGGGCACGTGTGCGGCGGTGTAGGGCACCAGCGCCACCTTCTTCCCTCGCAGCACCGTGTCCTGGTTAATCTTCATGGCCTCGGCACCGAGACAGAGCCCCAGCACCCCGCGCCGTCCTCCGGCGAGGCCGAGGGACGGCGCAGCGCTGCCTGGACCCTTTGGGGAGCGCAGGCCCCGCCGATCCCCCACGGCGGGCGCCCGAAGGGACCCCGGGCCGGGCCAGCTCCGGGACCGCGGGAACCGCGCCGGGTCACGCGCTCCTGCCGCGCCGCCCCCCGCGCATGCGCAGAGCCAACACAAGAGTGTTACGTCATCGCCCCGCCTTATTATACGCAATTCGGGCTCCGCCCCTTCCGGCCACGCCTCTGCCACGCCCTGCCACTCCCCTTCCCATGGCCCAATGGCTATCGTCGTCTTCTCTCCGGCCCCGCCCCTACCCCATTCTGGCCCCTCCTCTGTCCTTTCCCGCCCCGCCCCTTTCCAGCCCAACCGCGCCCCTTTTTAGGCCACGCCCCCAACAAAGCACCGCCCCTTTACCTCACAACCCCGCCCCCTTCTGGCCGCGCCCCCGCCTGGCCCCGCTCCCACCGCTCCTCCGGCCCCGCCCCTTCCGGCCACCCAATCGCGGGTCGGCGCTCTCCTCCCCGCCCCGCCCCCGCCCGCGAGCCGGTCACGTGCACGGAAGGCTCCGCGCGTGCGCCGTGAGTGCCCCCCGCGCGGCGGGGGCGGGGCCGCCGGCACGAGCCGCTGCCGGTGAGGGAGCGGGGCAGAGCCGGGGGGGAACCCGCGGGGAGACGGGGCCCGAGGGGGTCTGAGGGGGTCCTGAGGGGCGTCCCGGGGACAGACTGCGCGGGCCAGGGCTGCAGAGGTGCCCCGCCGGCGGGGAGAGGCCTGGGGAGGAGGGTCCCGCGCGGGGCGGGGGTGCAGCGGGCGGGGGGAGGAGGCCGCGGGGTGTGGGGGCTGTGGGGGCTCTGTGGGGCGGGGAGGGTTCCCCCGGGCAGGGCGGGATGGGCGAGCGGCGTTCTGGCTGTAGGGTAGGCCCGGGGGGCTCTGGAGGCCTCGGGGGGTCCCGGGCCCTGGGGTCGGTCCCCCCGGGCTGGGTGAGGGCCCTGCATGGGCTCCTGTCCCGGCCGTGCCCCGGGCTGTCTGTCAGCATAGCCCTGCTCTTGCTGCTTGCTGTCTGTCTGCCAAGCTCGGCTGCTGCCTTTTGAGCCCAGGTCTGTCATAAAAGGTGACGTTTGGCCTCTTCTCCTGAGGCTGGTCCATGCTGAGCTGTGCTGCCAGAGTGATTTCTGTCATCCAGCGTGTGTGTGCCAGCTTACAACTGTTTGGTTTTTTTCAGTGGTGCTCTTACCCTTTGAAGCTCGTGCTGATGATTTGTCCCAGTTTGTGTGGCTGAGTAGGAGCACATGTAGACGTATGAAGCCCTTAAACAATTCTACTATGGTTAATTACTGACACTGAAACCTTTCAGGAGGCTTTGGTTCTCCCCTCCACCTTTTTTTATATCTGAGTTTACTTCCAATAAAATAAAGGGACAATGTCTGCCTAAAGTATAGATCTAAAAGTTCTAAAACCTGCTTAATGTCCCACACCAGCTCTTCCATCCTTTTACCCACTTTCCTTATGTTTCATTAATGTTGTCATCAACCCAAATTGCCATGTGAACCAGCATAAGCTGGGAGAACTGTGACATTGTAACTATTCTACTTTCTTCTCTTTCCCCAAATACTTCTGCTTTGGAAAACTTGGCACGTGAAAAACCTCTTGGCGTGTCTTTAATAGGTGCAGTGTTTTAATTTGTCTCCTTATTTCTGTACTTGATTTATGAGGAGAGACTGTAGGCTGGGTTTTGCTTTTTGATTTGCAGCAGGCACGTGCTTGAAAGGACTAGTAGCTGCATGAGAAGCAGCAGTGTGAGCTCATCCTCAAGGCAGTCATTCTTCCTCTTGAGGTTTTAGTGTATGGAAGAGCTCCTCTGGCGGTTTGGGGAAGGTGAAGTTTGGTCATCACGTGCTGGGAAAGGGCAGGGCCTTTTGGTTGCTTTTAAACTGGCTTAACAGGTATGAAAACTCTTCACAGAGAAGAGTGGCGCTGGTGAGTGGGGTCTGTCTGAAGGGCAAGGTCCTGCTGAGGTCTGTTAAAGTGCCAGAAGACTGATGTACAAAAGCTGACTGGTGAATTCCTCCTCTTGCCAGCAAATATAACACAGTTTTCTCGTGTTTCCACAGGTTAAAGGGAAGAGAAGTTGAAAACACCCTCCTGGCTGTGCTCTGGGCCTCCCCTCCATCTCCAGCATGGCAGGAGGCATCACTGACACTGGAGAGCTTTACTCTCCCTATGTAAGTTCTGCTGCTTGTGGGTTTGCTCACAAGTTGTTTTCTTCTTTCAATATGCTCTTCCTTCAGCACTGTGTTTTCAGTTCCCGCTTCCCCATGGGCGTAGCCTCAGTGTTTCAGGAGATGATGCAGGTCAAAGGGCAGTTAAAAATGCTTAATGTTTGTAGTTACTGGGGATTTTTTTATGCCAGAGATTACTAAAGTATAGATTAAAAAGTGCTTAATGTCCCACACCAGCTCTTCCATCCTTTTACCCACTTTCCTTATATTTCATTACTGTTTTCCTCAACCCACAGTGTCACGTGAAGCAGCATAAACTGGGGGAACTGTGACACTGAAACTATGCCACTTTCTTCTCTTTTGTTACTTTATATAAGCTTTCCCCTGAATTTCTCAAAGTTTACTTAATTGTAGCTGTTGCAGTAATTTGTTTTAAACCACTTCATTTAAAATTGGCAGTCAGGATGTTTCTTTCCCATAATGTGGTAGCTGGTGCAACTCCAGAGCCAATTACTGCTTTCCCATGTTACTGGAAATACTGGTTTTCATAGCCACAAGCCTTCATAAAATGTCAGCTTTTAAAAACAGAGCTTTGCAAACATGTTTTGGTTTCTTTTTTCTAAAGTGAACTCACTAGATGCAGAATCAGCTCTGTGTGTTGGCTTTTAAATGCTTTAAAATTTTCATCCCTGTGTTAAGGATTGAATTTAGGAGAATGGGATATTAGGCTGCAGAAATAGGACACAGCTGAGAAAATGGAGAACTGAGACAGTAAGTGGGACGTCTGGACCCTTAAGGATTAGTGTCACCTGCTGTTATGTTGTTAAGTTGGTGTTGCATGAATTTCCTGCAGTAATCTCAAAGGCTGTGACTCTCCTCTTTCCCTGAAGATGTCTGACCAGACTGAACTCATGGGTATCATCCTTGTCTCTGTCTGCTTGACCAAAGTTAAGGAAAATCACCATTCTGGGAGGTTCAGCACAAGATGAAGTTGCTGTGCTTGTGCCAGTGAAGTGCTTGCAGGGTCTCTGGGGAATAATTCTCCCGATGTTAATTGCTCCACACCCACAAAAGTGTGCTCAGACACAGTTCTTTACTGGCTCTCCTCTGGAGAGATTCTGACCTATATTAAAATAAAAACCCCAAAGCACAGCAACTTTATGGCAATTTTTGATCTTGAATTCAGCTAAATGCATAGCCTGGGGGTCCTGTCCAGGTGCAGGGTTCTCTTTTGTCCCTGTGCAGTAACAAAGCTCGTTGCCAGAGAAGATAAAATCCTTTCCCTTCAGGAAGTAAAATCCCTTCTTCAGAAGGTGCTCAGCTGCTTACTGGTAAAATGTCAAGTAGGCTTTGAATTAGAATTCTTTCTGGATATTTCCTGCTTGACTAAGAATAAAGAAGAACAAGCACTTCTGAAAGGTAGCTTGGGTGCACAGTCATAAGTGCTTGGGTTCAGGCTGAAAAACAAGGAGAGACCCCAAACCACAGCGTAGACCTTCTGGTAGAAGGCAGTGATTTGAAAACAAACAAATAAAAAGCTCATGTGCTTTCTAACTTTAAAAGTTAAAATAGAAAAAAAAATTAAAAATAACTAGGAAAAGGGAGAGGAATCTCTCTTTTTTCCCTCAGAAATGTGCTGATGCTCACTTTGTTCCCTTTGGTTATCAGTGCCCTCCTCTAGTTATTTCTTGCTCCCACCTTGCCCCCTCTCTGTGTGAGTCAGTGCATATGTGAGGTGTTTGGCGTGATTCCTGGCAGGCTCTGATGCCGGATTGTGTGTCTGGTTGCAGGTTGGCCTCGTTTACATGTTCAACCTCATCGTCGGGACGGGAGCCCTCACAATGCCAAAGGCCTTTGCGACAGCGGGGTGGCTCGTCAGCCTCATCCTGCTCATGTTCCTGGGATTTATGAGGTAGGACACGAGTATGTGTCTGTGGGGGACTGGAGGGGGGTTCAGCTGGGTGGGGCTGTGAGGACAGTGTTGACTTTTGCTGCTTTCCTGTGCTCTGCTCCTTGAGGATTGGTCTCTGCAGTGGTGTTGCCCTGATTTGGAGGGATGCACTTCCTGACTGCTTGCAGTTATGGTGCTACATCCCATTCCCTGACTGATGGGCAAGACTCTTCCCCCAGTGCAGTCTTCTAAGACCTTTCTCCCAGTTTTCCTTTTTATCCTCACTGTGGATATGTTCCATGCCTGACTCTATCATGGACTGGTTCCCCAAATACCACCCAGGTCCCAGGTGACATGGGGTAATGCTTCTGCTTTGTGACTTGCAGATGTGATGCAGGTGTGTAAGCTTTCTCTGGGCTTCTGGCAATGTTCTCACAGCTGCAAGAGTGTCAGGCAAACAAATTCCTGTATAGCCAGGCCTGTCTTATCCCCTCCAGACCTTCACTACTTGAGACCTTGGAGCTGCTCTCCCGATTTTCCCACAGGCTCGCCATGAGCTCCTGCCCAGGTGCCTCCATGCTGGAGCAGCAGATGGAGCTGAAGGCTGTGGATACAGCGCTGGTGTCTGAGGAGCTATTGATAGAATTGCCATCTTCTGATGGGCTGTGAATCTCTTGTTGCTTGGTTTTAAAATAAAACCAAGAATTTTTAAAATAAAACCAAAATCCCCTCCTGCCATTTGTAAGAGTGGAATTTTGAAGTCCCAGCCTTGTCAATAACCAGCTCTCTCAGCCTGAACGTGCCTTTAGTTTTGAGGCAGAGCCTTTGGGGATCTGTTAGTGCTGCTAAACAGAGGAACTGTATGGTCATTACTGGCTGTAGTAATGCTTTTAGTGCCTCACCTCTGAGCTGGATGCTGTAAACTGTGGGGATACCAGTAACTGTGAGCTTTGGAAGCAATTCCTTTTAGTTACATGAGTATAAAAGCATAAATTCAATGTATGAAGCTCAGCACCAGCAGAAAATCCTTCAAGGTCAGCAGAAGAACACAAAGCTCCAAACCTGTGTACCAGAACTGCACTGGATTAAACTGAAAAGGTGCAGCTCAAAGGAGTACGTGCCTTGGGAGCTGCATTGCTCTGTGGCTTTTGTTCTGGTGCTTGTGACTTCCTTGTGCCCGCTGGGCACCTTCAGTGCAGGAAAAGTCTGGGCGGAAATTGCCACACAGACTTCAGCACTTTCTTTTATTCTTGCAAAACTAATTCTCATTTGAGCTCGATAAGCGAGTCTGGCTCCTAAAGCAGTGAGAAACCACTTTAAAGCCTTAAATAAGATTGATTTGAGTTTTTCTTTTAAATTTATTAATATCATAGGACTGTTTTTAGCTGAGATAATGATATTCCTTCCATCAGTGGCTCTCACTGTCTCCCTGAACAGCTTTTCCCCTGGCCTCCAGCGAAGTGTATTTGCATGCATGCGTGATCTCTCCTTCTTCTGTTGCTGATTTGCTTCTGATGCCATTTGTAAGATTATTTAAGAGACTGTAGTACCTTTGCCACAGGCCCTAATAGATGAGTTTCAGAATAATACTGTGCTCATCCTAGGCTGTAAAAAGAGGAAGGAAACTTGCTTTCTAGCAAAGGGCAAAGTCCTCTTTCTGCTTTCAACCCATAGAAACACCAGGAAGGTGCTTTCCAAATATCTCAAGTGTCTTGTTGTATCTGAAGGCATGTTATACTTTATTGCATTTTGTGGTCTGCTTGAACACCTGAATCTCAAGAGCAGAAGGGAGCAATAAAACAAGATGAAACACTACCAAAACAGTGTGTGGGGAGCTGGCAGAAGGGTTGGTTTTGTTTGTTTTTTTGCTCCTACAAACAGATGGGAATAATTCTCTATCTCTCTTCAGTGACAGTTCTTGACTGTTATTGATGATATCAATTGAATTCCTCTCTCTGTAGCTATATGACTACGACCTTTGTGGTGGAAGCCATGGCTGCTGCAAATGCCCAGCTGAGATGGAAGAGAATGGAAAAACGCAAGGTTTGTGTGGGGTTTAATTTTATGGTTTTTTGTGGTTTTCTATCCTGTAGGATTTGCCTGGGATTCCTCTGCATCTTTGTCGTGCCTCGTTACTAACTCTAAAGAAATAAATTTCTACTGTACTTAACTTTGCCATATAAAATATGGCTGTTAGTTCCCTGTGGGGTTGCTCATTAAAGACAGGATTTTCTGCTCCTGCTTTGAAAAATCTCTTGTGCTGTTCACATTTCTTACTGATCGTGCTCTCCCTGCCTAGAAGCGCTGCTCAGTGAATGTGGAGAGGTGGCAGCCAATATATTGGTGCTATTTGGAGTATGCTGAGGACTATAAATCCTTGCTGATCTCAGGTCATTTAACTGGGACAGGCTGGAATGTCCTTGCTGTTACTTGGGCTGTATCCCAGGGAGTGGACAGTTCTGAATTATGCCCTTGCTGTAAAGCTTACTTGTGGCTTTTCTGGATCAGAGGGAGGCGTAATTGTTTCCACTGATTTAGACCCCTGCCTGTGTGTTAGTGGGATGGAGTTAGGAGCTAGATCTGCCTGCTCTGACTAGCTGAGGCTTCGTATGTTTAGATTCTTTTTTGTCCTACCCGTTCTGCAGCGCTGCAGATCTGCCGAACGTTTCTGACTTCCTCGTGCCACGTATCACTACAGGAGTTGGGCACTGTTGCTGTGTGTGTGACGTCGGGGTGGGACAGCAGAGCCTGTCACTCTCTTCAGCCTGCTCTGCTAGTGCCCTCTTCTGCCCTCCACAGCATCCCAAGGGCTCCCTGGTGTTACCTTTGCTTCCTGCCCTCCCTGTTTGGGACCTTCTTGACACTGGTGGTGCCAAAGCCTTTACTGTGGGTAGCACATATCTCAGCAGTGGTCTGGTCTTTTCATCCAGGAGGATGATGAGGATGAGGATTCTTCCTCTGGAGTATCTGACAGTGATGTTCTCCTCCCAGATGGCTACGAGCGAGCAGAGACACGGCCTATCCTGTCAGTTCGTGAGTACCCAGTTCATGCCTTCACTGCTCCAAGACCTCTTCTCTGCAGTGTCCCAGAGAATTCCACAAGTGTGGACTCCTCTGTCCATTTCACCCTTAGTTCCATGTGCTCACATCCCAGAGTCCTTAGCATCTGCAAGATAAGACTCATTGAGAATTCAGTTTACCTTCTGCAGTCTGATAAAGATCTTTTCCTTCTAGGTCACTAAGATGAGAACATCTTATTTTCTAAACAGTTTTAAACTAGCTTCGGTAGAGCAATTGGACCAGTGACTCTGCAGCTGTGGAGTCGTACAAACTGTCCTTCAGACTGCTGCTAGAGCTTCCCAAGTGTCCAGATAGTTTGGGTTTACTGGAGGGATTGGCTGAAACACTTCTTTCTTTTGTCTTGCAGAGAGACGTGGCTCACCCAATATCTTTGAAATCACTGAGAGGGTGGAAATGGGCCAAATGGCTTCCATGTTCTTCAATAAAGGTAAGTGATGCATATTTTCAATAAGCAGTGATCTCCACTGTTTAAAGCAGTAAAGCCCAGCTGCAGTGTTTGCCAGTTCCATCTTGGTTGTAGCATTTGAGAATAATACATTCAGGCTTCCCTGAGCCCTGTATCAGTCTGAAGGAGAGACACTTCTCATGGGAGCTTCTGGGAATTGCCTGTGCCTGGGGAATCATCAAGAGAGCTGCTGGGACATGAACTGCTGAAAGGGTCCCTGCTGAGCATATGACAGGCAGCTGGCTTGTGTTTCTGTTTTTAAATGCCTCTTGTGTGCCAGGGAACAAACTTGTAACTGTGTTGCAATACATCCCTGTCCAGTGCTGCGTGCAACAGAAATGCAAACCGCAATGGTATGGATTCTGAAACCTGTAAAACAGTGCAGTGAAGTGCTGTGCAGAGCCAGGACATCATCAGACGCCGTGGCTGTGCAGTTTTGAACCTGTCAGGCCCCATTTCTTGTGGAAAATGGTGTTTTTCCTTGTTCACTGGCCACCTTGCAAAGAGGTGACGGGCTGGTTTTTTCCACTGCGTTACATCAGCATTATGCCAGCGTAAGGCAGTTGGCTCTGAAGGACAGCTGGGCTTAAGGAGTGAAGATTCTATGAACTATTATTTCTGATTTTAAAGTCTAATTGGAAAAAAAACTTTTTAATTTTCATGCATGCCTCTTCTGGGCTTTTGTAGATTTAAATCACACAGGACTATCAGAATAATCCACCTTGGATCAGGCTGCCACGTTTCTAGTCAGGGAAGAGAAGTGTGTCAGAAACGTCTTGTTCCTGGTCTCACCTGTTAGCACTGAGTTGCTCTGACCTCAGAGAAGCTTTTCCTTGTTTGCTTTGCTCTCTATAAAACACTGTGAACACCTCCCTGCGTCTCGATATTCCTCTGAGGAGCAGTATTTGGAAGTGCTTGGAGGGCAATCACCATGCAATGGGGTTTAGCAGTGTTGCTGAGGACTCAGCTGTGGAGGGCTGGGGGGGTCACAGGAGACACTGTCCTCATAATCAAGTTTCAGGAGGCCCCTTCGCTTCAAAGGGGAGCTGAAAAGGATGCCCCAAAACCAGGCGGGTGTTGGACAAGTGCCTTCTGGACCTCTCTGGTGCTCAGACACTAGAGGGTGCTGGGAATACGTGTCCTCTCTCTGCCAGCACCGATGTAGCTTCCGAGCAAAGTGAAATAAACTGCTTAGTACTCTTAAATCTTAATCCCTCTTCTTAATGTTGCTTTAGCCACAGTTATCTGATTTCTGTGTTAGGGATCCTCCCCGGGGTCTACTCAGCCCGTCGCAAAGGGATGAATCTGTCTGCAGGAAGGCCACTGGAACAGCTGCAGACCATGGCCTGACTTAACTTGTGACTTCCAGATGGGAAGAGTCTGGGGCAGCTGTAACTCATTTGCTGCTTTCCCTCCCTCTGAGCTCAGCAGTGAGGCTTCATCCCTGTCGCTGAGTCCTGGTTCAGAGACACCCTCTGGCCTGGGAGCGGCTGCAGAGACAGACAAGTGAAGTACCTCCCTCTGCAGATCCATGCTGAGGTGCTCCCTCCCGATGGCTGCGCAGAAGGGCCTTCAGTAAGGGCTCAGTGACCAGTGTCTGCTGCCTTGTGCCGACAAAATGGGCCACACTGGGGAATTCCCAGTTCCAAGCACCAACCCGTGTGGTTTCACAGCTCACAAATGTCTGGCGGGTGTTTACTCAGGATATACGAAGCGTGGATCCAAACTCAGGGTGTCTGAGGGTTTTACAGCCTTCAGAGGGAAGGCTGGTGAAAGCTGTGCGATAGACCTCAAAGCCTCTGATTTCCAGTGAGTTCTCTGCTCCTTTCCCTTGGCTGATTTTTATTTTCAGCAATCTGACAGGAGTTGAATCCGCAGTCCTAGGAGGTAAGCTGGGGATAAATCTCAATTTCAGACTGTCTGTTTTCTTAAAGGGAGCTGACTTAGGTTTAGGCAGTGAAGAGCCTGTGTGCTCTTTCGAAAGAGCTGGCTCTGAAGAACTGCTCTGTTTCTTGTTTTAATTTTTTTTATTTTTTAATGTGCAATGTTGGGTGCTTTTTTCTGGGACCAAGCAGTCATTTATTGCAGTAATGGATTCCAGGCACATCTATCATACTGTTTCCTCACAGGAAGTCATTGATTCTTTTTTTTCCCTGTTTTGTGCCCAGTAATGAAAGTATTGATTAGGGAGGGTCAGCAGCAGTTTATAAAACAACTGATGGTAAAGTCTTCCTGTGTTTGAGAAGGTGAGTTTGGGAGAGGACTATCACCTGGACTTCCTACAGACAGGGAAGTCTACACTGAAACAGGGATATAGTGTGTGCTGGTGGGTACTGGGTGGTGCTGCTGTGGTTGTGTCAGCCTTATTTTGTGTGTGTGGGGCAGCTGAGGCCTGAGACCAGTGGAGATCCCAAAACAGAATCTAAATCTGCAGTACTAAGCTTAGTGTGTCTGCAGTTTCTGTCCTATTTCTGATATTTTGTTATAACCTTCAACACTTTTTAATGGGAAATTGGAGAAAACTGGTAGGTAGTTTGTTGCTGTCTCCAGAACAGTGCAGAGACTCCTTAACTGTGAAGCCATCTTCAATCTTTCACAGAGCAGGAAAACAAAGGGGAAACTATATGGAATGGTCTGCCAATTTCTGTAATATCTCCATTTGTCTCTTTAGACAAACCAGGAAAAGTCTAGAGCACTGACTTAGTGCTGCTGTACAGAAGCAGGGAAGTTTCCTTGCTGCTTTCCTGATACAGCCCCTTTTTAGGAATGTTTTATGCTAAGTAGGCTGAGTATACTGAACAATTCATTTAAATGAAGGAAAATGGCTATTAATGTTTCCTAACGTCCTGAGGTCCAGGGGCAGTATGATGGCAAAACATGGGGAAACTTTGGGGCACCTGAGCTGTAGAAATATGAGTCCACATTCCTGCAGCAGCACTGTCCTTGTTGGTAGTTGTCACAGCTGTGAGTGTGAGGTGAGGCTTGCACAGGTGAATTGATTTGCTCAAGCTGCACTCAGATTAAGCATCAGCTGGCATCACACAACTTGAAAGTATGGGCAGGTTCCTTGAGCTGTTTTCCTTCAATGTCAACTTCCTAAACGAAACAAATGTGAGGCTTTTTTTCTGTAACTCACCTGTCTCTGAACTAAAACGTCTTCCAATTTGTTTTTCCTCGGTGAGATTTATACAGACTTGCTTGGAAGAAGAGAATCCTGTGGTCTCATCAAGTGTTTCTTTATCCCTGCAGATTTTAGCCCTCCACAGCAGTATCTTCTTGTGCCCCAATAAGGCTGTTCTGTGCACCCAATTAATTTGTGCAAGAGTTTTTTAATCTGCTAGGTGAAGCCAGGGCAAGCTTCTTTTTTTTTTTTTTTTTTTTAAAGAAAGAAAAAAAAAGCCACAAAAAATCAGTAGGGGCATGAACAGCATATGTGGTGGCAGAAGGGTAAGAGGGCTGAGAAACAGGGTTTTAAAGCTTTGCAGAATTATACCTTGGCTCAAGTTGCCAGTGGTAGGAATCTTCCAACACAGCTCCATTTCAGCCCTGTGGAGTCTGAGCTCTGCAGGGCCAAGTCCCTAATGTGAAGGTCCTGCAGGTTTGCAAGCAGAGGGTTTGGAATCAGCAGAGACTAAAAGCATCTTCTCTCTGCATTTCACTGTTTGTCAGACTGTGCTCACACCGAGTCTGAGAGCATCAGCTGGATGTTTGCCTGTGGCTGTTCCAAGCTGACAGCTTCGTCTGGCAGGTGACTTATGTGAGACCTGTTGGTCTTGACTGCAGGAAGGGCTTGAACTAGAGGGTTTAGTGTCAGTGCCAGGTATTGAAGGAAGCAGAGTGGAGCTCTGAGGCCCCTCTTGCCCCATCAGATCCCATTCTGTGATAAGTTCCCTGAGCTTGGGTGGAGTTTGCTGCAGAAGGAAGTAAACTATGGGGGCAAATGGTGATTTTTAAGATCTTAAAAATTTTGTATATTTGAATTGCAGAGTACAAGAGTTTCTGTGTACTCTGCAGTGTCTGGATAATATTTCCTTTCTCTGCAGTGGGTGTCAACCTCTTCTATTTCTGCATAATTATCTACCTCTATGGAGATCTGGCAATCTACGCAGCAGCAGTACCAGTCTCTCTCATGCAGGTGACCTGGTAAGTGTGCTTATTGCTGAGGGATTGGGTGCTAACGGGGAAGAGGGCAGGCTTTGGATTTCATGGGGTTATAAACCTCACTAGGTTTATTTCAGCTCTACTTTCTGAAGAGTAAAGTGGAGAAATGACTCAAGTACAGCTCATGTCTTGTGGGTGGGAGGTGAAGTTGCTCTGTATTCCCCACCCGAGTGCCTGCTGCCTGCCTGCAAAGTAGCTGACCTGATTCCAGAGCCCTCAGGCGGGAAGCACTTCCAGCTTTAGCACTTGTAGACATGGGACTTGTTGCTCAAAAGTTTGATGGCAATACTTTGCAATATTTTAGCTTCTCTGTCTCTTTGGGTAAGGGCTGAGGTGTGTGATATTTATTAAGTCAGAGGCCAGAGAGTGGTGATGTTATATGGACTTAGCAGTGGACTGAGAGTGATGCCTGTCTCAAAGAAACAGATAATGGAAAAGATTGGTTTGATCAAATCTGGGCTGGGCTGAATTTGGACTTGTGTCTTGGAAATGGAAAACCTCAGTGGCCTAAACTCACCAGCTTGATGACCAAATGACCAATCTTGCAAATAACTGCAGGTAATTCAAGAATTTGCTTTTAAATGCCCAGCACTTGCTGACTTGCTCTGTTACACAGTCCAGAAAGCAGGAGGGAGGAACGGCCTCTGCTCATTCTTCCTTCTTGAATGCAGGAGAGGGGAAGACATCTGCTAGGAGTTAATTACTGTCTTTTGTTCTCCCTCCTTTCCCAGCAGTGTCACTGGCAACCATTCTTGTAGTGTTGGAGATGGCACAAAGTACAACGACACGGACAAGTGCTGGGGGCCAATTCGGCGGATTGATGCTTACAGGCTGTACCTGGTGAGTTTCTGGACTTGGGCTGACCATTGTTGCCACTTAAACTTTGCTTCTAGTGATAAGGATTTCTTTTTTTTTCTTCCTATAGAGATAATGTAGTTCAAGTGACCAACACGGTGTGAAGCTTTTGGTTCAATCTGGCCTTTTTGGCCAAATACCTCCTTCCTATTCTTGGTGACATGGCTGTGTGTGAACTTCTTGGCCATCAGAAGTGGTTTTGAGTTTGAGTTCTGTCCATCTTGTTGTGTAGTTTTATATTGCTTAAGCAGGTGAGATGTTCTTGCCAAAGGCTGGGTTTTTCTTCAGTGGGTTTTTCAGTGGCTGGCTAAGTAATATTCACTTGGGGGTAATTGTTGTCAAGATATTGAAGTATATTAAGCTCACTCAACTGCTTTAGAATATAAAATATCCTGAGTTGGAAGGGACCCACAAGGATCATTGAGTCCATTCTTCATGTGAATAAAATTGTTAATGCTGCAGGAGGATCTGCTGTTTAAAAGATGATGGAAACAGCCAGCTTAGACAACATCCAGTGCTGTGTGCTGCTTTAGTAATAGCTTTGTCTAGTTCAGGATTGTCTATTGCATCTATTACTGTGCTGGGGTTCTGCTGTGAAACCAGGGTTTTTCCCAAAGGAACATGGCATTTCTAGAGCTTGAGGAGTGGGGAATGCTCCAACCTGTAGACACATTGGTAGGGCAAAAGGAGAAGAGGGAGCGATGCTAGTACTGGATGGTGTGGCTTCTGTTAAGGGTGCTGGTGAGAATTTCAGGAAAAAGGAGTGAGGGTCGCTGTGTGTGCTCAGAAAAATCCAGAGATAAAGACTATTTGAGGGAATTTTGCAGTTAGTACATTTTGGACGTGCAGTGGATCACATCCCTGAGTACACTTGTTCCAGCGTTATTGCAGAAGTAAGAGCTGGGCCTCAGAAATATAACTGAATGTCAAAGTCTACTTAATTATTTAAGAGAAATATTATTGCTTTATTAAATTGTGTCTTGGTCTGTTTCTTTAAAACTTCCAGAAGATTGAAGATTTCCTTCCTGAATTTCAATAACTCTCCCTGACCCAGCAGAAGGAGCTAGTCAGAAAAGGCAGACATGCATTAATTACTGCCTGCATCTCTCGGATATTATGTCTATAATTCATGAAGATAATTGTTGTTAGGACTTGCAAAATTAAAAAAATTAAGACTGTGTAAGCATTAGACTTGCAGTCTGTGTACATAACTCTCAGAGGAGCTTTTCCCTCTGCTTGTCTTGTGGATTTGGAGAATAAATATCTGCAAAGTCTTCGCTAGTGGTTAATCCTTTCCTGCTCAGTGACTGGGATGAGGTTTCAGTGCTTTTCTCTGCTCCCCCTTAGAAGGAGGGAGGGATTGTTTGTGGGAGAACAGACCAGTCTGTAGTTGGTTACTGTTGGGGGGCAATTCTCACCATCACTATTTTCAGGGGACTGCTGGGTGTCAGCATTACCTCCAAGTGCCTTTCTGTTAAGGTCTCTAATGCTTCTTACTGGGTGAGTATGGGAGTAAACTGGGACTTGTTCTACCTCCAGTTCTGCTAGTCCCAATCCCTGCTTGACCTGTGTGGTTTCATTCTCCAGAAAACAGAGATGATGGTGACTTCTCTAGGGAGAGGTAAGAGATGTCATTGTTTATAAAACATTCAGACCACACTACTGACCACGTCCTCGAGTTTGGGCTGTCTCTCAAGTGGCTGTGATGGGTCATATTTTTCCCTCTCTATCCGGGTTAATATTTTCCCCACTGTCCTGTTTGCAATGTGGACAACTAGTGACCAGTTGAGCTCTTGAACTTTCTGAGGCAAACCTGGGAATGGGAGGGCAGGGGGAGGGAGTCACTTGACTTCAAGCAAAACATTCAGTAGTAAACCACTGTACACATTTTGTCCAAGCTTGGCATGTATAGAAGTAGAGTTTTGACCATGCAAGAAAAGCTGAAACCTGCTTGTCTGAAGAGGAAAAGGCAACATGACAGTGAGGAGGGGTGAGATACATCAAGAGTACAGCTTGATCCCAGGGGATCATACCCACAGAGAACATGCTCTGTTGTCTTAACTTTCGTTGTTGAATTCTTTCTTGATGGAATAATTCGGCTTCCACGTTTCAGTGGACAAACAAGGTCTCTTTTTGCAGACTAAGTTCCCCTGTGGCAAGGGGACAGATGGACACTGTGATCCCAAAAGAAAACAGCTGAGTTTTTGGATCAGCCCTTTTGTCCTAGATGTCTGCCTCTAGTTTTCTTACCTCGTCCTAATACAGTATTTAGGTTTAAATGACTTTTAGGAGAAAGATGGGTGGATGTAACTGGAACCTCTTGACCGTTCCACTGAAGCAGTTCTCTGGATATGTAGTATTATATTTCATACTCTGTGCATGACCCCACAGAAAACCTATTTTGGACTACCAGGAGAAATAATCTATTTGAGGTTTTCTGGGAAAATGGTGCCAATAGGAGCTGTCTTGTGCCAAGTCCCACCAGTCTGCCAAAGACCTGTGCTGCCTTCCTCCTGTCGACTCTTTCTCTCCCAACACCGTGTCTTCTTTTCAACAAAAATAATTTCAAACATTTACTCTTCAAGCTGGGGATGGAGAGAGGGATAATGACTGATGTAAAAATCCTTTTTCTCGCCTTATTGTCCAAAAAGGCCTCTGGAAGCTGTTTCTGCTCTGATTACTGTGAATGGAAGCTGAAAACTATGTACATAATGAGAATATTTAGACAGATTAAATTCTTCTCTTGAGACTTCCTTGTCTGTGCAGAATCTTTAATTGCTGCTCCAGGATTTCACACCTAAGTGTGACTGCAGAGTCTTCAGAGACCACTAGGCCCCTATTAACCTTTGTCTGAACAAATGGTTGTCTCGCTTCTTGTTTATAAATTGCTTTGGAAAATAAAGCCTTGCAAAACAAATAAGTGAAGTCAAGTGCAGGAAATATGTAAATAGACTTCTTCTCCTGTCCCATCACTTGCTGCTGTATTTGCCTCCTTTTTGGGAGGTTTAAAGGGTGAGCCTTCCCATGCTGTTCCACGCCTGTGAGGGCAAGACCCCGCAGGCCAAATGGGCTGGAAGGAAGGCGTGTGTTGGGCAGCCCAGCGACCTTGTTGAAGGCAAGCACTGATCACAGCTAGAGCAGATCGATGGCTTTCTATCTTTGCTTCAGATCCATCACCACCCTGTCATGTCCTCGACAGCTGGAGTGACTCCCAAGTCCCTTGGCTGTCTCTGGCAATGCTGAGGACGGGGTCGTGTTCTCTCCCTGCTGAATTCACACTTCAGTGCAGTCACTTTATCATGCTCTCTGTAAGGTCCGTGGGGCCTCTCCTGTGGAGGCTGTGGGGCAGGGGCAGCGGATTTCAGTTTCAGATCTTTTGTCATAATACTTCCTTGTCTGCCTGTTCCAGTGATGTAGAAATGTGACATGATAGCCTCTGTTTCTAGAAAGCAGATACTGAAATAAATAAGAGATTAAATCCTGGGGATCAGCAGCCATGCAGAGTGTCTGATCCAAACTGCTTTCATGACCTGGCAAATGACGCTTCTCTTCTGCACCAGGGCAGCTGTTGAAGTTAAAACCTCTACTCTTTTCTCTTCAGCCCTCCTCTTCTGGCGATCTGAGACATGGTGCCTTCCCATGATGGAAAGGAAATGGCTTAAATTCTCAAGGGGAGCCATATGCCTTTGAGAAGAGGCACTGGCACAGGTACTCCTGGTAGCCTGGCTCGGTAGCGCGTCAGAGCTCCCAGGTGCATCTGTTCTGTCTGAGTCTCTGTTGGTTTTTTTAGCTGATTGGGAAAGGGACGCGGCATCCGCTTGTGCCGGTTCACAGATGCTGCAGTATCACAGGCAGCCCAGCGGGTGCAGGCCGGGCGAGCATGGGAGCGCAGATGGTTTAATGGAGATTATCCCAGTTGGAAACGTGCTTGTGCGGTGAATAAAATGAGCGGGCTCGCAGGCGCTTACCGTCCCTCTTCAGGAGGGGACAATGTCACCCCGGCCCGACGCTCTGATCAGTGACCAGAGCGGGGCTGGGCTGCAGCTGCGGGAGGCTGTGCAGGGGGGTGAGGAGGAGGTAGTCTGAGGACACACGTACAATTTCTCAGTGCCAGCAGAACTTAATCGGCAAATGCGAGGGCTGTGCTGATAAGTGTTGATGTAGATCCCGTCCGCCGTGGCGCGGTGCTGCCTTCCCGGCCCGCTCCGGCTCTGGGCTGGAGCGCCGCGCTTTGTGCCGCTGGTGTACGTGCTCTGGTTCCCTCCTCAGTGTTTCTCCTTCCCAGCTGTGCCTTCACCCTGCTCTGGGTAAAGGTAGCTCTGATTTTCGTTGTCAAAACGGATCTTTCCAGATGTGTTTACCTGCACTAGGGCAGTTTTATCGGCTTGTTCAGCGCGCGGTGCTTTTGTGGCCTGTCTGTGGTTGCCTTCTGGCCTCGGTAGCTGTTTTTTTTTTTGGGGGGGGGGGGCGGTTTTGTTTTTATTTTTGCAACCCCCACCCCCCCCCCCCCCCCCCCCCCCCCCCCCCCCCCCCCCCCCGGGGGGCTGGGTATTGTGCCTCCCAGCAGTGCGATGAGAGGAGCCCTCATGGCAGTACTTGAACATCCATGCTTGATCTGAGCTGTCTCTTGCCAACTGGGAGCTGGAGCAACAGAGCTGGAGCAGTGCTGCGAGCAGAGTGCTGCTTCCAAGGGCACCTGGGTTTGCTCCGCTGTTCCCTTTGCAGCAAGTGCTTTTTCTCTGCCCTGCCTTCCTCAGCTGTGCCCTGCAGCGGCATCCGGTAATAAATGGGTCACAGCTGCTATCTCCTGGATATTTATTCTTACAGGTCTCAGTGTCTACAGACCTTGAGAACCAGTGGTGGGGAGGGAAGCTGCCTCACTGGCTGGAGCTGGAGCAGGGAGGGCTGAGTTCACAGCACTTTAATGAAAAAGGCCTGGGGTGTTTGTCCTGGGCTCCCAGAGTGAGCCAGTAAAAAGAAAGAAAAGCTGATGGAAGTTTATCCTGATGGTGGGAAGCCATCACCTTGTTTAAATAAATTGCTTAAACTGTAGCATTGTTGTGTTCTAGGTTACCTCAGCTTGCAGTAAGGATGCATCAGGACTGGGGCACTATTAGCATGTCACCCTGCATATCCTATAAGAAGTTATTCATGGTAAGACCTTCTTGCCAAAAATACTGCGTTATATTCCTTACCACAAATGCTTTGATGTGGTTTATTATGATACTGATATAGAAATAGAAACAAATGTGCAGAAAAGGCAGCTGTTACTTATGCAGTTCTGAAAGCCTTCAAAATAGGGAAAAGCTTCTCAAGGATCCAGAATATTGTGCCATTACTGTGTACACAGGCACCTGAGTTTTGAGCCACTGCGCTGACAGGAGAGGAATTAGAACTGCATTAAGCATAAATTTCAGTAGCCATAACTGTTACAGGTGCCTCTGAAATACAGCTTTGGTTGGCTAAAAGCCCAGTCTCGGGGGCTGATTGGAGTCTTCTCATGCCTCTCATCTAGTCAGCTTCCAAAAAGTAAGGTCAGTTAAGTTGTTGCTTTGGTCTGAAGTGGTTGAAGAAGTACAAGAGCCAAGTTTAGCTAAACTAAATGGTGTTTGGATGCGGGATGGGAAGGCAAGCCTCAGCTCGTTTTATTGTGCAACTAATAGGTTGAAATTGGCACACAGCCTTGTTAACATGGCATAAATCCTGCCTCCTTCATCCTGGTCCATTCTTCCATGGGGTCATCAATAAATTCTTTCGACTGCTCACTCATCATATGCCTGTGACAGATGAACTGGCTCTTCTGGGGGTTCCCACAGCCCTTATGTTTCCTAATGCAAAGGGAACTTCAGATAATAACTGGCCTTGTGAGTAAAAGGTTCATCCTGAGCTGGCAGGCAGAGAGGCAGACAAGTGTGGTGTTGTGGGAATGAAATATAAACTTGTTGTACCTAGTGACCTAAGAGCTGGAGTTCAGCTTGTGATGTGTGATTTTTCTTGCTTCCTTATAACTGATGGCATTTTGAGTAAAAGAAACATCAGCCAGAAGGCAAAGCTCCCTGCTGCTAGGGCTGGGTGGGAGAGTCAGCCTTTGGTACCAGAGTGAAGCAGCTGCAAGACCACGGATTGAAGCAACTAGCATTAATGGATTAGCTTGTCTCTTTTCACTGCAAAATCAATACTGCAGGGGTCTGGAATCTGTTTTCTGTACAGAGCTGTCTGTTCGCTTCATAATGAGAAGTGGGTTTTTCCTAAGTGGAGCTTGGGTTGTGCTGTCACTTGGATGCTGAGCTTTTCCAAAGGCCCAATCCTGTCCCTCTCCTGCCCCACCTCCAGCAGGCTGGCAAGGGCTTTCTGGAAGGGAAGGGTTCTGTTCTGCTGCTTATATGCCCAGCCAGCTGTGCTGCAGGGGCTGCCAGCCCTTAAGAGAAGCAAGGTGGCTGATGCGATGGGCAGAGGCCTCTGGTGAGCTCAGACACATTTCTCTGTTTGCTTTTGGGCACTTCCTGCAGGTGGGAACTCACCAGTGGTGGTACTGGGCCCAAACCAGAGCCCCTCTTCCCAGCACAGCCACCCTGGCAAGGCTGAGAGGCCATGCTGCTGCTTTCCCTGAATAAAGCTGTCCTTTGGAGTCAGCTCACTTGGACAGCAAGGCACCAAAGCTGACACTGTTCTCTCCTGATACTGGAGACCAATCTCTCCCAAATAGGGCAGGTGTCAGAACCAATATCTGTGATCACCTGCTCCCTACACCAAGTTGTAACCATTTAAAAAGGGCTTTTTAAAATTCTTTTCTTGGACTAGACTGTTCCAGCAGACTCACAAATCTTTCATTTTCAGAACCCTTGTGGAAAATAAGTAATAAATATCCCCGGTGCAGTGTTATTTTGTGCAGTAGTAGAGACAGCATCCTAGAAGCCAGAGTTGGAGAAGACCTGTTAAGTCAGCTTAAACACTCCCCTGGGAAATGCAATATAAGCCTTTTTCTCAACAGCAAATTTTCAGTGTTTTGTTCAGTGCTTTAACACCAGCTTTGTTTTTAAACAGAGGTCTGACCTTGCTGCCTGCCTGATTCACATCAGCGTTTTCAAGTAAGACAGCAGTCTTGATCTCTCATCCCCTGAAATGATCACTTAATTCCTTAATATACAGGTAGAAAGCACCAGGGCTGGAGAACTGTGCAGTTATGCCTCTTCAAACGTTACCAGAGGCTGGGGAGGAAAAAGCTCTGGACAGACTGGTATCTCTTTATACTCCTAAATAAGTCTGCAACTTCTTAATATCATCCTAAATTGCGCTTTATGTCTGGGTGAGATCACTGACACTCTTGTCCAAAAATGTGGATTTTTGGACTACATCAGCAAATCCCACATGTGGCTCATGCTTCTGTAAGCAGGACTATAAATACAAATAATGCAGCTGGGATTTATCTTGTAAGTTGAAGTCTGTATAATGCTCTGGGGCAGAGCTGATCTACGAAGCCTGTTGCACCGGTTTGGTGTGCACTGTACAGGGAAGGCGGAGGAGGAGGCTGGGAGCAACAGACACCCCACTAGCCCCGGGCACCAAGGCTTTATCTCTTCTTTTGTGCTGCTGCTAAATAGTTACAAGGTCTGGGATGTTTCCTTCCCTTCAGGCAACTCCCGCCTGACACAGTGAGCGGGTTAATGCTCTCCCTGAAGCTGAATCCTCCAGGCAGCTGGAGAATCCTGTGAAACTCAACTGCGAAGTTTGCAGGGGGAAAAAGTAAAGAGGGAAAATAACGGTCTCCTTGTGGGGGCACTGCTGGTGTTGTGGCAGACAAGGGGTCAGTGGCCTTCAGGAACATTCATCCTTGCGGAACCCAAGTACCTCCTGCCCCTGGCAGCTTGTAGCTTGATATGTTTGCAGGGCCCTCTGTGCATCTGTGTCACGCTGGTCCACATCTCCCTCGCTTAGTGCTGTCTGTCCCAGGGGCTTCTGTAGTCAATATAAATATTGTTGTAGTTGCCAATGCCCTGCCAGGAGAGGCTACGAATATGCGGGAATTTGGGGAAGTATCCGTGTCTAAAGATGATGCCCTCGCATTTTGTTGGAGGGAACTCATTAATCTCTCCTACGCTGCTAATAAACTGGGCAGGCAAGGGACAGCTCCTCAAGGTCACCCAGTGTCAGGAAGGAGGAAAGCTCCACTTTCCTACCCTGTGGGAGATCAAAGCAAGCTGGTGGTGGGGGTACAGCCAAACTTGGCTCTGCAGCTCCTCTGCTGTCCTTCCAAGTATCACAACCCAACCCTTCAGCTCTCCTGCATCCATCCACTTTGCTGCTTCCCTCCTGCTTGTTCAGATGCAATTAGGAGATGCAGAATAAGGGGGAGCCAGGGGTCAAGGAGGCGGTAAAGTGATTACAAGATGCTGCAAACGGCTGTGCCATAAATACTCCAATGATGAAAAATTAGATGCCAGTCACCTCGGGGTTATTGCTGGCCTCTATCTTTCTTTTGTTGTGAAAAATGATAATGGAAGTGTATTTACCCCAGAGAGTGCAAGCTTGCCGCTGGCTGTGGTCCTGCACACCCCAGGTGTGCCAGGGAATGCAATCTTTGCACAGAATGACTTTCTGAAAACACTGAATTCCTTCAATTTAACTGGAGGAAGAACTCAGTATTCCAGAGTGTTCTTTCCAAAGTGGAAAGTTTCTGGTGCTCAGAGATGGGCCAGCTCCAGAAACAGGCTGTGGCCCTGAGTGAGGGTGAGGAAGGCAGAGTTGAGCAGCACCCTCAGGTACTGCCTTGTGTGCTGCTTCTGCCCTGGCCTCCCAGAGCTGCACGCAGAGGCTGCTCAGTTGCTGGCTGATCCTTGGTATGTTGGATGCCCAGCAAGGTCAGAGCTTTGTCAGGAGCTGGGACAAGTACACTTCTTCACTGGCTGAGCAGTCAAAATCAAAACCTGGTGGTGGGCTAGAGCCTTTGAAAATCTAGAGATAATATTCAGGTCCAATGAAGTCGGTAGCTCTGGGGATACAAGTGTTTCTTTCCATCTCTTGCAGAAGGTGTCTTCCATTTTGGAAGGGGCTCTGGGATCACTGTGGCACTGGAACCATGAGAGGCAGCATCCAGCTTAAAGGGTGCTGTGGGTGTGAGTGGGTGAAAAGCCACTCACTTCGCTGGCAAAACCCAGCCTGGCAGCAGCTGAGCTCTTAGTTCCTGGAGGATGCCTCCTCCCTGCCTGAAGAATTGGGGAAAAAGGTGGGGGAAGGTTCCTCAGTGCCAGGAATACGCCTCCTGTGAGTTATGACTGTAAACCTCTGCCAGGTGTCCCGAGAGCGGCACGTTAATTACCGGAGCTGCTGTGGCAGCAGATGCCTGCTGTACCCAAAGCGTTACTGCCCTTGTTTCTTTATCTATAAATATTCCTTGTGGGATGTGTGGCAGCTGCATCCTCCCTCCATTGTGACTTCCTGACTCTACAGGGGATCTGGAGGTTAAAATCCCTCTTGCCTCCCAACTTCTTTGAGCAATCCTTGTTCTGTAGCTGGTTTATCTCTTTTCAACCAACTTTGAGCTTCATAACAGCTTGTCTGCTGATAACTTGCTGCCTATCAGTACGGCCTCTGCTGCAGCCCTGCCTCCAGCCTTGAGAGGCTGTGGATTTTCAGCTTTATTTTTTTTTTCCATCTCTCTAAAAAGCTCCTTCCTGAACAATCAGACTCTTTTCATGTATTTATATTTGTACTGTCCACTGCAAGGGGTAAAGCTTTACCAAGGAAAGCTTGGATCGCCGCCCTCACTGATGGGCCATCTGGCTCTCTAGCTCGAGATATGAGCTCATGCAGGACAGAAACATGGCCTTGTCACCCCAGTGAAGGGGAGGAGAGATGGCAGAGGGGGCACAGTGCTCAAGACTCTTTTCTCTTGAGTTGTTTTCTCTGAAAAGTACTGAGGCTGTGGCAGGAGTGACTGGAGCCTGCCGTGGGGTAGCACAACTTGAAGTGGGTGCAGAGGAGCTACCAGAGGCTGCAGGTGTGTGTTGGAGCTGCAGTGTGATGAAGCTGTTTTCTCTATCTAGGAGTCCCAAACAGGTGTGGGGAAAGCACCTTGCATTTATTATTTCTCTCCAAAGTCAGCCCTAAAAATTCATTGAGGATGTGAAAAGACACCCATTCCTCAGAAAGTACTGAAGACAATAGGTTTGGTTCAGCCTTCTAACCAGGGATAAAACCTCTGACCATGCTGGTAAATCAAGTTTTGCTTTTTGGGCTATTTTTTTTTTTTTCCTAGATGTGACACACTCTAGTAGAAAGCACCTGAGGTGGGAACAGAGCATCCTGGTTCTCCTGACATCTCGTTTGTTCTCTGTTCTTGCGCAGTCTGTTTTTGTTGGATTGTTTCGTCTGTCCCTTCCAGTGCTCATCTGAGTTGTGAAATAGCTCTGAGCTCGGGGACGTCTTGCAGAAGCAGAGCGGGTGTCAGAGTTGCCACTTCTGACAGCATGTAAGAAATGTCTGCTTTTTCCTGCCACGCTCAAGGAGACTTTCCTTGAGCCCTGAATCAAACAAATCTTCCTCTGGGAAGTGCTCATTCAGTCTGTCGGTGTCATGCTTTGCTGTGGGAATGCTGTTTACCCACAGTCCTGGATCAAGCACCCAAACCCTCAGCTTTCCTGCCAAGGTGTCTTCCAAGGAAAGTGATCCATTTTGTTAAACCAGTGACCTTTCTCATCAGTTGTCAGCTTACCCCCATCAGAGTGGGGTTATTGCTGTGCTCTGTCTTGCGGGACAGAGGTACTATTGCTCAGCAGCTGTGAAATCTAAACATCAGTATCTGCAGAGGTGAAGTTGATACCATCCTAAAATGAAGCTTGTCTGAGATATCGTCACTTCTGTCAAGGGGCTAAGCAAGAACTCCAAGGAATGGTTTGGTTTGGGGTGGGTTCTGTTTTTGAATGAGGGTGTGGAAGGCTGAGAGGAGGAGAAAAGGAAAAGGCAGGGTGGCTACGGCCCAAAGGGAGACAGATATATAAGGAGTGAGTGCTACAACATCTCTTTTACCTCTTACCTTCACATTGAAACTGAGGGATCATTGCCCCGTTATCTGGAACTTATTAACTTCTCATTGGTATGACAGCCCTGTGCTGCATAAATGCATTTATTCAAAAACTGTCAAATTTTATGCTCTGCTCCTAGTGCATTTGCTGCATTTAACAAGATTAATCTTCATGGTCTCACTTTGCTCAGGTAAATATCCTGCTCCTACCCAATCTGTCTGAACGTTTCCAGGTTCTGAATCAAGAAGAAGCAATAGCTACCGTTTTTAATTCGCTACTTGGCAAGCACCAAAGACAGATGCAATTCTTACAGATGAGTTTGTGGAGCATAAAAACAAGCAAGTTCTGATGACAGTTACGAATGAGGCTGGCTTTTGAGATGGTCCTCTTGCAAATGTATGCAGGCACTAGCCATAATGCTGTAACTACTGCATCTAATACATGAATCAGCCACGTTTGGGATGCTAATTGTGCTTCCTGAGCTGTATTGGCCGCCTCTGTAAAAGCCACATGCTGGGAAGCAGATGAAAGCTATTGAATTGTACTGGTTCAGAGTGATGGATGGACCCTTCAGGTCAATAAAGAACCTGTTTGGTCAAACAGCCCTCTGACTGGCTTGAAGCATGTTTGTATGGTCTGAAAGACTCTTGGCATTAGCTGGCCATCACTTAGTGGTTGAGAGCTCTCTTGGTGGTCCTCTTGGCTGAAACTAAGCTGATAAAAACCAGCCAGATGTCCTATTAACGCTTGATCTTACTCTTGCTTTTTTAAGATAAGCCAATAAACAAGGTTACATAACCAAGTTTTAACATAAGAGCTTTAATAAAATATACTTTTAGAAATATATATAAAAATATATTCCAGGCAATGGTAAGCCCTAGCTAGTTCCCCCGTGGCAAGAAGACTCGAGTTGACCAGCCTGCTTTTTCATTTTGAAATACTGAGAGCTGACAGGTGCAGAGGCTGGGAAAGTGGTGTCAGCTGAGTTGCCGGCTCAGACAACCTCCCAAACCTTGGTGCCTGTACTGCTGTGGCTTGGCTTGGTGGGAGGAATGGATTTGAAGACCCTCCCAGGGGTTGAACAAGCTGGTGTGCTGCTCGTTGCTCCTGCTAACCTGCGGGGAAGAGTGTAATCCAGGGTGACAAGCTGCTGTTCTTTCTTCTACCCTCACTGGCTTCTCATTTTCTGACTGGAAATGTCAGTAAAAGCAAGAAAAACAGTAGTTTTTCAGTCACTAGCATGCTGGATCTTCATGCTGTTTTTCACCATAAGAAAGGAAAGAAAAAGAAAGGATTTTGCATTTATTTGCTATGTGTGGGTTCCACATACTCTCCGCTCCATTATGAGCCTGGGGACTTACCTGGCCTTTCCTTTTTAATGGAGGAGTTTGGACAGAAATTAGGGAATCACTGTTAATAGGCAGCCCTGTGCAAAAGCACTGTAAAGGTTTCCCTCTGCCATCCTGTGAATATAAACAGTAATAGATCCAGTTCTCCTCCTTAGCCCAGGGAAGCATTCCCTTACCTTCTTTGAGTTTAGCAATGAATCAGTCACATGTGCCTGCTTGTTTCTAACAGGAAACCACTTCACTAGTGGAAAAATCTTTAATCAAAGTAGACTATGCTCATTCTGCCTTGGGTTAATTTGCTGAATCTTAGGAAGAGAATGATAAACTCCTAGTAAATATCTTGGCTGGCTCAAGAGGTGAACTGGAAAACTTGGGAGAGCTTCTTGATGTGTCGGGGCTCTGCATATTTGGTTTCTGGCAGGCATGACTGGCAGGTTTCTATGTAAGTTTGAATTACGTGTGTAGTGAAAGCACCTTGTAAATTATTTCCCTCTGGGAGAGACTTGAGCTTGGGAAACATCGGGTAGAAAGTTTGGGTATGTGTCTGAGGTGCTTATTTGGGCTTACTTTTTCCTTAGAGAGAAGTTATAAAACTAATTAACTTAATGGGTCAGAAGAGCATTGAGGTGTCTGGCACAATGAGGTAGAGAAAGTAGACATCCTCCTGCTAAGCATTGTGGTCTCTTCTCATGCTTTTGGGGATGTTTTTAATAGGGTTCTTGGCCTTGGGACCCTTCTGAGGGTTGATGATGAGATTAGCTCTAATCCAGGAACTAAGTCCTTGCTCCCTGTGTCCTGGCTGTTGGTGAGGAGCTGACCCCTTTGTCCTGCCCTGTGTTCAATCTGGTGGAGCTGTACACCACTGTACTTCAAAATTATGTTAATCTGGCTGTTTACAGCCCTGTTCTGCCCAGTCTTTCTCCTCCCAAGCAGTCCTGTGTGTGCTGTGGCTTCCCTTCATAAAAGGGGTTGGCAGAAATTCCTGCAAAGCAGGGCACCCTCATCTCTTTGCAGGCCTTAGCACTGTTCGTATTGATCCATGAATATCCATCTTGGATCACTAATGGGCATCAAGTGGAAAAGGTAATAAATTTTTATTGCACTAGAATTAATCTCTCACTTGGTTCCTTTGGACCAGCTCCAGGATCTTGTTAAGAGCAGAAGATACTGATCATGCTAAAGGATGGGAGGAAAATCCAGCCATTCAAGCACAACAACCTGGGTCTGTTCCCTGAGAGCTGAGCAGTAAAGCCCAGAGAGGAGCAGAGTTGAAAGCTTTGCTCAATGGATTTAATTATTTAGGGTGCTGGAGAATCCCTGCAGAAGGTAGAGAGTAAATCAGAATTCTTCCTCCTTCTTTAGCAGATGTTGGGGAGCATGTAAGAGATACAGGTTTTCCCAGCACCTAATGATGCTTTTGGTGCTTTTCAGTCCCAAATCTACCTTAACACGGCTTTTTCCTCGGTGTGTGAGACAAATCTGGGTTTCACACACAGCTGTGTGCTTGGTGACTTTGTGTCAATCCTTGCTATGGTTTGAGGGGCTGTTTTGCCAATTGGTTCTGGTGCATTCTCATTTGCAGCAGACACCTGTTCCTTAATTATCACCATCCTCCGTCCGTCTCTTTGTGTTTCAGCGCTTTCTGACGCAGGAGCTATTAACGTGATTTGAAGGGAGGCTGTGTTGAGCAGCGTCTGTTTTGGGGAAGAGGAGGTTGAAAAAGATTAGTCACAAACTCAAGAATAATTTTCACTAAGAGAGTTGGTGTCTGTGGTTTGCTCTGGGTCATTGCTCTACATCGCTCTTTAGTCTAAAGTTTATTTAGTCCTTTGGGGCTTGTGCACTGTCCTAGGACAGAGTGGCAGTCCGTAGAGAGCAGGAGAGTAGGGTTAAGCTCCTGATTAAAAGAAAGGAACAAGAGGGAGAAGATTTAAAAGAAGGAAAAACAAAAGAGGCTTTTAACTGGTTTGCTTCTGTGTTAAAAATGGAAGTGTCATAACTGTTAATGCTGGTTTAGCTTTTAGTCTTGCCAGTTATGCCTGTGGTGGTGTATTCTGTGTGATTTCAGTGTTTCTTCCAACAGCCATCAATTGCTTCACAAATCTGAATTCTGTGCATGCTTCCTGTCCTTTTTTTTTTCCAAGTAGAAAAAACAAGACTTGGTGTAAGTGATGGCCTCAGATCAGGATATGTCTTCACCGAGTGATGAGTCAAACCGAGGGTTCTCTCCCCTGATCCCCTTCTGGGTTTACTTTGGTCATCGGAGAATACTTGTGATGCGAGGCGTTTCCAATTTGCCTTGCAGATGTTCTGAAACTGTCTCAAAAAAGGTTTCTTGGGGTTGTACTAGTCTTAAAATAGCTTGGATTCTGTTCTGTCCCTGACTCTGTTGGGGTCGACAGAGACCTTGAGGCTCGGCAGCCTGCCCCTCTGAGTCCCAGTTCTTCACTTCTGGTGACACCTTTTCTCGAACTGCTTTAAGAAGTCACGGAAAAGAGCAGTGTGTAAATATTAATGTTGAATATTTGTCTTTAAAAATCCCTTTGGGATGCTCTACTAACCTGGTCTGTGTGTGTTGTAGCTTTCTAAACACTGCCTGCTTACAGCATTTGGACCTGTTAGTGTATCACTAGCTGGTGCTATCCCATGGATGACAGGCAGGGCTCTCTTCTGTAACACCCATTTTGTCTCTCTGTCACAAGTAGCTTTTCTCAGCCTACATTCAGACCACAGCCAAAGCCTGTTTCTTCATGCAGCAAAGCCTTTTCTCTTTGGGGTAGGTGGGGCTTCAGTGCCACTTGGTGCCCAGAGAGAGGTGACATCACCTCTGGGCACGGGCTGGCAACATGGTTGTCTTGTGTGCTCTAGGAGAGTGCTAGAAGAAACTCCCATGGGAAGCTGTGTAGTCCAGATTTCTAGGATGGGTCTTAGTTGAATTACAAAAACATCCAACAAAAAGAGATGCAACAGACTGGTGCTGCAGCGAACCCCAGTTTAATTTGCCCCATCCCTGGAAGTGTTCAAGGCCAGGCTGGACAGGGCTTTGAGCAATCTCATCTAGTAGAAGGAGTCCCTGCTTATGGCAGGGGGATGGAACTAAATAGCTTCAAAGTCCCTTCCAACCCAAACCATTCTGTGATTCTATGAAACACTTGTTTCTTAATATACATCTAAGAGGGCAGTGAAGAAAGGTCTCTCTTTGTTGACAGAACCTTTAATTTTCACACTGAATTAAGTTCTTTCTTATGAGTATCTCTGGGGGTTTTTCCCTCATTTTGCACAGGTCCAAGCTTCCAAGTCAACAGCTGAACTGTTACACCATAGCTTCCCACTATATGTTTTTCCATATATAAAAAAACCCTATATCTTTTGTACAAGCAGCTTAAAGCCTGGGGGAAGAAAGTTCCAGGCAGACCTGGCTCCATTGCTGTTGAGCCTGGGATACCCTGAAGCCACCCCATCAATGTTAATGCAAGCAGACTGGTCAGGGCTATTGCTATTCAGACCTAAACTGAGCATGTACCCGGGCAAAGAGGCCACAGTTTAATATTTAATGTTCCGTAAGGCTGCACTGAGAGCTTTTACTGAAATGTGTCAGTAAAGGAGTGCTGGAGCAGTGATAGCAAGTGGCCAAGAGCCAAGAGGATCCTGAGCTCTACTTCTGCCCCAGGCATGTTCTCTGATACCAAACAGCTCGCTTGACCCCCTGTGTGTCAGCCAACTTAGCTGTAAAATTAAGCAACAAAAGAAAGCTTCATGACAAACGGACATGTCTGGAGGTGAACCTTCAAAGCAAGCTTTGTTCTACTAATAAATTTGTCTTACTGGCAGAATTTCTGGGTTTTAATCTAATGTGTGTGTTTTTATTGTCCTTCCAGGCAGCATTCACTCTCCTCCTGGGTCCTTTCACCTTCTTCAATGTGCAGAAGACCAAGTATCTTCAAATCATGACGTCCCTCATGAGATGGATAGGTGAGTCTTGGCAGAGTCACGGCCACCTCTTTACCACTGATGGAACCTGAGTCACGCCACTGACGCTTCTCTTTGGCAAGATGTTCCTGTTTGGAAGCAAGTGCTTTTCAAAACAACCTCTTTGAGGACAATTGTGCAGGCCTAATAAATCTTTGAGGAGAAGGATTTTATTCTAGGATGAATTTTCTGATTAAAGCAAGACAAAATGTTCTCAATCAGACGTGGCAGGTAGATGAAGTTTTAGTTTGGTTTGTGTGAGGGACAGAAAGGGTTTGGAAGAGTCTCCTGCCTGGGGGCTGTCTGTGATATCCACCAATTGTAAGTTTCTCTTTCTCACAGCATGTGTACAACAGACTTTGAAGAATCTTTGTTTTGATCCGAGAACAAAAGGCGCTTCTGTCAGACTTTCCACTCTTAGTTTTATCATCTGTTTGCATTTTATTTTCCTGGGTCTTCCTTTATGGTAGGATGTGCTGCACTGGAAACCCCCAAACCAATGTGTGTTGTCCTTGGGAAGCCGTGCTCCCGTAAGTTCTCTCTAAAATCTTATTGCCAAGAACTTCTGGGAAGAGAGATCTTTCCCTTAAGAGAAATAAGACATCACTACCTTTTTTTCTTTTTTTTTTTTATTTTCTCCAATGCCTTGGCCATTCAAAGATGCAGCTGCCTCATGTCTGGACTGTGTGTGTACATGCCCTTAAAGGCTGAGAGCTGTGTGTTGTGGAGGCTTATGTTCAGGTTTGTCTATTTTTTGTAACCTAGACAGACTGACTGATATTCAGGGCTAATAAAGACCATTTCTACAGGTTAATAACCAGCATTTCTGCAGGTCAGCAATCTCCTGGTTTATGAGTACAGACCACTCAAGCACAGAATTAGCTCACTTTATACCTATCACTGACCTGGAATAAGAAGAAAAGCTGCTTCTCTGAGTATTTCCCACCACACACATACTCTTGACCCGACTGCAGTTTGGTATTGTCCCTTTTCCTGAATTCATCCTGTATCATCCTTTTTCATGAATTCATCCTGTTTGGAAATGTTGGCAGTCACTGCAGAGGAATAGAGATCCTCTGTTCTAGAGAACTCCGAGATGGGGTTAAGCAGTTGTCACCCAGGAAAATGAAGTTGGATTTTGAGCTCTCAAGCCTCAGATGTTGAACAGCTTGATTTAACAAATCCTGACCTTGGATGGTGTGAAAATCCTGAATGTCTGTTTTTCCCCTTTGTTGTCTGAGCACATGAAAGGTTTGAAAGCCCTCCCGTTCTTCAGAGAAGGGTTATCTCATTAAGGGGTACTAAAGGAAGTGAGGAAGTTTTGGGTTCTTTTTTTTTCCTTCTATTTTTTTTTCCAAGAGTGATCTCTGCTCAGCTGACTGGCCTGTTTCCAATCACCCTGCCTCCTCTTTCCTGGTAAAGACATCAGTCAGAGCTCATCCTGTCTCTGTGACAGCCCGACGCCTGCCTCATCTGCCGCTGGTTTCCCTTTAGCCAGCTCCTTCCAGTATGAGGATTGCTAAACCTTGGCATAAAGGCAGAAATGTTCCTCTTTTTCATCTCTTGATGGAGAAGGGACAAAGGCAGCATTTGGAGAAGTGTAGGGGAAATTCATGCTTTAGCCTGATTGATTCCTACATCAGCACACTGGGGAACAGCTGCCCCAGATAATGATAGTTAATGACCCTGACAGCACCTCAGTGGCTACTTAGAGCAATGGATTCCATATGTGTACAATGAGGGATAGATTTATTGGGAAGGATGATTTATCAAAAAGCCATGTGATGCAGGGAATAGAGAAAAGCTCTTGCTGCAGATTGTGGGATAAGGATGGATCCCACACTGCTGAGATTTATCAAGCTGGCTTCTCCCAAGTCCTCACATCACTGCTGTCCCCTCCTCCCAACACAGGACTGTGAGTTGGTCTTCTGCTGGTGCTTAGGTTGCTTAGATCCTAAAGAATCATCTTTGGTGGTGGTTTATGCTCTCCCGGACTTTTCCTGCCTGCTTGTCAATGGCCAGATGTGAACTCTTTGTCCTGATATAATCTGTGTCGTTTTCTTGACTTTCCTTGAGTTGATTTTAGCCATGGGTGCTGAGGGTGGTTCTCTTGCAAAGCACTCTGAGCAGCAGAGCAACACTGGAGCTGCCAACCTGCCTGTTTGTTGTGCTGGGAAAAACTTCCCACACGGACAGTGGCTGCTTCAGCTTAGACATGCCCATTACCTTGGTGTGGAGGGGAAGCTGACCCATGCTTTGCATCATGATTTGAGGAAATCAAGCCTCCTTGAGCTGGGAGGTCAGTACAGACTTTGCAGTGTGTCTACTGCACAGGACCCACTGCACACGCTTTTCCCCAGCCCAGTGGAAAGCACCTGGATTTCGGAGCAGCAGAGGCTGATGTAAAGCAGCACTGCCCCAGGTGTACTGGTGATTCAGATCATAGTGGCTGAGAGGATGGTTCTTGGCAGCAGGGAGAGCTAGCTGTGTGTGAAGGTCATTTCTGCTTGTGTTTGTAACAGTGTCAGCCTTGCCTTTGGAAGCTGCTTTCCCTCTTTCTCCTGATCTAAGTGATAATCAAATGTCACCAGCCTCTTGCAGAGCCTCGTGCTCATCGCGGACAGCACATCAGCTATCAAAGCCTACAGAGGTCTCTTTCCACACCTCACAGACAAGAACAATTTCATTCTGACTCTGAGAAATAGTCTTAAACACTGGGATCTGAACTGGAAATTAAAAATGGAGATGTGGCAGGGATCAGCCCTTCATCTGGCTGTGTTTTTCCTTGCAGGGTAAGGGACTAGGCAGGACAGGCACCTTTGAAACCTCTAAAGGGAGAAAGTTGAAGGAGGAGCTTGCAAGCCCAAGTGTTGTACTGCTAGAGAGCCCAGACAGATGGGCTCTCCTTGTCTGGGCCTGTTGATCATGGACAGCTCATCTGGAAAGAAGGCTGGCATGGCAAGGCACTTCCCTGCCAGGACTGGTAGGAGCACAGAGGGGGGATCTGTGTCTCCAGGTGGAGTGGGGCTGGTGGCAGAGAGGGCTTCCAGAGGCACTGAGCTGTTGGCAGCCTTCTGAAGAGTAACAGCTTACACACTTGGCTGCAAAACCAATTGCCTTCGTGTGGGTGAGTGCCAGTGGTTAAATTCAGTGCAGCAGTTGGTGCTTGAACTGCTGGCCTTATCCATGCTTAGAGATCTCTGTTCTCCAGGAGCTGGCGTGTGTGTAAGGCTTTGCCTTCACAAGCTCTGATCCCTTTCCAACTGCAAAAGCCGCTCTGGTACCTAAACTGTCTTTGGAGACTGAGCACAGGCAGAGGGGTGCAGCAGGGACCCTGCCTGCTGTGCTTCCCTGGAGAAAGGGCTAGTCAGGAAAAATCACTAGGTTGAAGTCCTGGCAATGGTGCTTACAGTGAAGCCTTGTTTTTAGTTCTGAACCTTGTTTTGAGTTAGAACCTTGTTGGCTCACCCAGCTCTATTAAGAGCAGAGATGGGGCTGGGTAAGTACAAATCATTCCCATAGGATGAGGAGGATTCTTTCCCAGACTGTAATTCCTTCCTTCCTTTCATCTCCCTTCCATTTCAGTCTTGTGAAAGTGTAGAGCTGTTATTAGCCCAAGTTCTTTACCAGTTTTAGAGCCTGTTTCCAGGTCTTTTACAAGGTTCTTGGGGCAGGGAGTCTCTCACAGAAGCCTAAACCAACTAAGCCATCAGCAAATTAGAGCTGTTGGTATTTTCAGTTCTGCTGTTTGGACTTAAGGCTCTTTTGTTTTCCTGGAGGGCTTAACTGTGTGGTGGTGATGGATTGTTCTCTAAAGAGACTTGAATATTTAGCTGGGGTTTTTTTCCCCCTCATTTCTTCAATTCTGGTTAAGTGAGTGGTGTTAGGGATGAGCTGCTGAAGGGCAGCAAAAGGGACTGAGCCAGGCAAGTCCCACACGCCTCTCAAAGCAGAGGGGACACAGCTCTCTGGGGCACAGCCCTACCTCTTTACTGTTGGATAATATTGGATAATAACTGTCTGTCAGCGTCATGGGATAGGATGTGGATTAGGAAAGATAACAAAAGGACAGGGCTTGGTGGAGCTCAGCAGCAAACATTGGGCTATTGTGTATTAAGCAGCTAACCCGATTAGTTGCAGCCTGTTGCAGCCTGAGATGTCCAGCTCTATAGGTGAGGACTGTTGGCTTTAAAGACAGTGGTAGCAAGATTATCACTGCTGTTATTGAATAGTCTCTGGCAAATGTTCCCAGACAGCTCCCACGTGGGACATTTGCACTGTGTGCTGCTCTTGATGCTGCATCGTAGTTATTAGAAAGTATTGGATTTTAATAAAGAGATGTTTTATAGAGGAATAAACTTGTGGGTTTGGTTGCTTCAGGCTCAGTTGTCTCTCCCTGTAGCACAGTCAGATCATACCACATCTATTCAAGTGACTGCAGCCCTTGAGACAGAGCATTCCCAACCCTGCCCAAACAATGATCTTACAATTATATGCCCAGGAATACAATCTGTCCCTTAAGTCTTTCCCCTGGCCAGCAAGACAGAGGAAAAGCGGACAAGAATAGCCTGGAAGTCTGACTTAAGCCCTTTTTTCTCCATCCCATCTCCTTCCAGGATACTTGGCAGAAGGCTTCTGGGGAAGCCTTCTCCAGAGCGTGCCTGTGGGGCTGACTTTCCGTATCTGCTGATTTCTCTGGTAGTTCTGCTCTCTTCACCAGAGCCCTGCTCTTTACAGCACTGCTCTGCAGAGAACTGGTCTGAGACTGTGTCACCTTGTGAGCAGTCTCAGGTAACTGTCCCTGCCATCCTTAGCAGTGGAGCCAACTGTGCTGGAGTTGATTCAGTGCAGAAACCTGGAGTCACTCTGCTACATCCCTTCAGCTGCTGAGACTGAGAATTACAGAGGAGGCTGATTTAGGACGGGGTGACAGTTATCTGAAGTCCTGTGTTTCCAATCTCCTGCAGAGAGATTAGTCTGCCAGTGCCCACGGTCCTCAAAGTGGGTGGCCTCTTTTCGCATCAGAAACGGAGCTTTCTGCAAACAGCTTCAGGAGGGACCATTTTGATCTCTGCCCCTTCCCTTCTGTAGTGCGGGGCGTACAGGAGGAAGAGGGAATTGGACTGTAAATCAGGACACTGTTGCATGTTTATTCTGACAAGCTGCTTCAACAAAGTTACTTCATGTTCTTATATCCCTTTTGGAGCAGATGAAGCTGCTGCTGGAGCCCAGGGTAAATAATTCACTAAGAGAAGTGAATATATTTATGAAGAGTTAGTTAAAATGCTGTGCTTCTGTCATGCCTGCTTTTGGAATTGTCGGCTGAGGAGCTCATTTCAGTCCTGTTTGTGGGGGGCAGTGGGGTGAAGCAGTGCCTGTGTGAGGGAAGGAGCCTTGTAAGCTTCAGATGCAGATGGAGAGTGATAGGCAGTGCTGGACAGGACAACTCAGATCCTGCCTGAGGAACTGATGCTCCTGGAAAGAGCACTTTATCCATGCAGCAGGAGACACTGATGGGTCTGAGGGCTGAAGAAGGGGAGCTGGAAATGTAAGAACACATTTAGCCCTCTTAAAGGGTCTGGATGACGGTGTTCACACAGGTTTTCAGAGTGGGGGTGTGGCATGAAAAGCTGGTCTCTGTTCAGCGTGTGTGTTGTTGGAAAAAGATGACAAAAAACCTTTCTGGGTAGGGCCCAAAGCAGGATGGGGATGATGTGGCTAAGGCTGCAAAGCACCTGGATTTCACGGAAAGTGGGTGCTCTGCACCCAGTGCTTTCCAGAGCACACACAGCTGTAGCTCAGGCTCATGGTGACACCAGAATGTGTGTCGTCCCCCTCTCACAGAAGAGTAAATTCTGACATGGACAGAGAAGTGACTGTCAGAGCTAACAGGCCAAGTCAACAGCAGAGCTGAGAGCAGAGTCCTGCTTGCAGAGGCTTTATGGTGCTTCTGCCAAGGGTGACCGGCGGAGAGAGGACAATAAACTACGCGGGTAATTTTCCACCAGAAGCAAACAAGCCTCGCTGGCTGCTCTTTCCTTCCCATATGTTGAGATAAAGCATCCGTGATAAACACCCGAGTGCAGAGCCGTTTTTCTCCCTGTGAGCTGTTGCTGATGTGCAGATGTCTGTGGGGCCAGCTGAGGTGGGCTGAGAGGGGGCAGCTCCGAGGGGTTCACAGCAGGAGTTGTCACCATGCTAGGGGAGGCTACTTGTAAACCTTGGTTATTGCATTGTAAGCCTGATGAAGAAAAGCAGGGAAATGATGCCCTTATAGCAGTGAAACCCCGCTGAACCGCTTTTGGCTGCCAAAAGGTCCTGATGGTACTTTTTAATGAAGTTTCCCTTTGTGAAGGAAACGGGCTCTGCCTGGCCCGAGGCAGCAGAGTCCGAGATGGCTGCAGCAGGAGCCAGTCAAAGCCGGGGGAGTGGAGGTGCCTCAGAGGCTTTTTCTTGCCTTCCTGGTAAGATATGTCACACTTCTGTGATCTTAACCAGCCCAACATGTGGCTGTGCCTCCCCTGCTGTATGAGCAACAGTCCCCTGCCAGGTGGACCCTGCCTCAGGCTTTGGGGCAGGGAGGGTAACACTCCATTAGAGGAAGGAGCCACACATGTTCCACAACTTTTGCTCATACCCTTCTTCTGGGAAGTAATTTCCCTCCTCTTTTCCTTCTGACATCTCTCTCCAGAGAATTGCTGTCTTCTATGAGCATATCCATCTTGCTTCCCCACAGTCTCTGCACTCATAAATCCTTCATCTTCCTAGAGACAGTGTTTTAGGCTCTGTCGTCGTCAAATGTGATCCTTAACTACTCCTGCTCCCACATCTGATGGAGCAAACCTGGTTTTCATGTTACCTCTTTACTGTCAATTCATATTGAAACCCCCTCTGAAGGTTGATGAAATTTATCAGCTGCAGCTCCAGAGTTTACAGAGAGCTGGAGGTCATGAACAAGTGGCAGGATACAGCTTCTGCAAGAGAAACTGGCTAAATGAGTTTTAAATTTAAAAATCAATGTCTTAATTTCAGATACTTTGTTCTGCCAGCATGGTGAACTCCAGCCATGCTTTAATACTTTAAATGCCACAGCATCGATAATGCCTGGCAGTTCCAGAGTTGCAGTGGGCTCTTCAGCTTGCCCAAAACACTGCTGGAAGGCAGCTGGCTCTGAGGGGGAGGGCACCAGCATACTGGAAAGAAATCAGTAGGGAAGGAGACAACAGGGAAGGGATGCAGAAGGTAGGACTGGCTGATGTGCTGCTGGGCCATTCAGTGTGTACAGAGCAGATGCTCTTGCATTTATGCCCTTTCTCCTGAAGGAGCTGCCTAACACTAAACTAAATGAGATCTGTTCCTCTGTTTAAGAGTGGTCTGCTGTGTATTGGCTTGATGGAGGATCAGAGTTACGCTGGGGAGAGATCTTCCTCTTTCCAAAGAGACCGGGCTCAGGAAGCTCCTGAAAACATCTCCCTCATGGAATCCATTTTGCCACCTAATGTCTGAGAAGGGAAGCAAGTGGCACGTGTTGGGAAAGGGTGATTCATTATCATTATTTCCTGGCATATTGATTCTCCGCTTCGACAGGGAAGCTCTGTCACGCCGTCAGCCGGCGGTGACGGATGGCCCTGCCACGAACGTGTCGGCAGCGCCGCGTGGCACCGGCCCAGGCTGATGGCTGGGGGGCAGGGGAGCAGCCAGGCGTGGGGTGGCTGCGCTCCACTGCCTCTCTGGGTGCCTGGGAGGGACAGCAGGCAGAGGCAGGTACGGTGATGTTCTCTCCGGGCTTTGCTCGTGGCAGGAGGAATGAGAGCAGGGACGGGGCTGGAGAAGACGTGACCGTCTCACAAGTACAGTGTCTTCCAGGGATGCAAGGGAGGGTTAAGCCAGAAGCGCATTCTGAGCATCAGTTCTTCCAGGAACCTACCATAATGGGGGGAAAACAAATGTGTTTTAGCCTTGGACTTATTGTTTTCTTTTCTGCAATAGCCTCTCTGCAGAGAGATGAAACTCGTGTACAAACAGCATTTTTCATTTGCAAAGGTGTTTTCTCTGGCTCTGCAAAACGATCCTTAAACTGGGAATGGCTAAATTATCTTCACTGCTTCTCTGCAGCTCTGTTATGCTTCTATCAAAGTGCACAAAAATGTATTACTTAATATCCCCTGACTCCCGTATTTCCCAAAGTGTACTTCTTTGGATGCCTGCTCATCCATATTCAGCCGTATTTCACCTGCAAGAACCAGAGCAGAACTGCCCGGTCTCTGAATCAACATCTGAGTCAAGTGGGAGAGGCAGCAGTAGCTGTCTGCAAGGTCTTCTTTGAGAAGAGCCAGTGTTTGCTGCTCAAAGAATGAGGGGAGCAAAGGGAATCTGGAGGGGAGGCAGTTGGATGGTTGGGATGAGATTCATCACAACTTTTCCTTTATGGCATAGCCCCTCTTTATTTTTTTTCCACAGGCTCACTTCCATCCTACACCAAAAATGATGCTCTAGCATCTAGAGGAAAGAAAATGAGACAGGAAGTACCTCTGAGCCAAGCCTGTGGTTTGGGGGTTTGGAGTGGGTCTGACACTGTGAAAAAATCAGGACAAGCAAAATCCTCAGTTGCTTTTTAAGCATTTATTTAAAATAAGGTATAAAGCAAAGTTTTCTTGTAAGCAACTAACAGTCCACGGTGGCATCAATGCCCACCTGGCTCTGGGTGCTGTTGGTCAGCTGTCTGAAGGTGTTTTATCCCTGGAGCATCCTTTGTCCTGTGTGGAGAGGAACAGATCATTGTGAACCCATGTCTGACTTGACCAGGATCCTTGTGGTGAAGGAACACTTGTACAGTTTATGTGGCAGCTGTAGGTGACACAAAATAGTGTTGTGTGAGTGCCTTCAGCCTGCTGTCCCAGGTAAAGGGTGTGAGTGGGAGCTTTGTGTGTGCCTGAGGATCCTGTGCTGCCTCTTTTCTGCTCAAAGCTGCCTGTCAGTCAATCTGTCATCTTCTTTTCATCTTGACTTATCATCCAAACCATATCTAGGTTTCAGAGTGTCGGTTTTGGGCTTGCCTCCTCCCAGGGACAGAGAGATAAATCTGACATGCAAATGTTTTAGCTCTTGGGTTCCAGAACTGAGAAACTCTTCTGCCGCCAGGAGGGAGAGAAAACAACCATTGGGGCAGGGCTGCTGTTGTCCTCTAGGGCTGGAATTATGCAGGGGAGGTTTCCAGTTTACCCAGCACCATTTCTCTCAAGGATCTTGCATCTCTAGAACACCAATGCCCAGGCAGGGGGGGCAGAGGTTGCCTTGCTGGAAACACTAGTTTAGATCTTAGTATTGGATCATCATTTCTTGTCATTTTAATAGGTTTAATTTCTGAAATGAGTATTTAAGGAAAAACAAAGGTGTTAAATTCTAGTTGCTTAAGCCAAAGACTTCTGTCTATCATTTAGGTAATGCACAAGAATTCTGTTCCTTCAGTGCTCCCTGCCAGAAAGGCACGTGTCAGGGCAGAGGAGATGGGAGGTGCTCCAAGGATGGGGTACCCACCTGGAAATTCTCCTGAACTGGTCCTGTGGGCCCTAGTGCAGAAAGTGGGACTTTGAGCCAATGGTGAGAGTGATTTTGGGGGATGGAAATAGGTCACTCATCATTCTGCTGAACAGAGCATGAGGAGATTCACTGCCTGGTGTGCAGGGGAAGAGGTGCAAGACTTCTGAGTCTTCCCTAGTCCAGGGACCAGCTCATCTCTGGGCCATAGAGCCCAACTACCTCTGCCAGGCAAGACAGAAAGGGACAGTCTCTGCACATACCCAGAGCTGTCCAACCTGCTTTGTCTTATTGCTCAGGGCATCTTCTCCTGTTCCTTGCAGGCTGTGCAGCCCCGGGGAGCGCAGCCACGTCACATCACCCGGAACACAGCTCTTTCCGGCTCTCTTGCTGAGCAGATATGGCTGGCAGGCACCTCCCCTCCGGGGGACCTGGGGGAGGCACAACAACTGTACCTGTGTTTGCAGTGCCCCTCGTCACTGCCTTGAGTGAAGGCGAGGGGAATTGCATGCCCCCAGAGCAATGAGCTGTTGCCTTCCTCAGCCCTCTGTGATTGCTCTCGGGGGAGTCAGTAGAGCCCAGCTCTCCCAAAGCAGCCTGGCCCTCGTGGTGCCATGAAGGAATGGATCTGCTGCCATCAGTCCTGTGTTTGTGGAGGGCTGTTAGATGTGCCCTGTCACTGGGAAACGGTTGGGAGCGAGAGGTTTCCTGAGGCAGCATGAGGTGAAATGTGGCGTGCAGCTTGGAACTGGTGTTTGCAGCAGGAGGAAGAGGATTACTGAGAGAGGAGAAACTGGGTTTCGAAGAGCACTGGGGGTGTGCAGGAGCCGATGTTTAGTAAGGTTAATCTGGTCTGGCTGGGCACAGGAGAGGCAGCGTTCTGGTCTGCAACTGGTCTGTAACTGTCTTCCCTAGTCCCCTCCCTGGCAGAGTTCCCCATCTCCAGCTGCCTGTGTCAGGGAGAGCAGACTGAGCATGGAACAAGCCAGTATTCTTTGTCACTCCACAGCAAGCCTGCCCGGCTCCCAGCTTGGACTGCGCACTGCTCAGTTTAATTCCTCTGTATTTATATTTATGACATTCAAAGTTGTCTGTAATAGAAGTCTCAGCATTTTGTTGTTTTTTCATTACCTGATAATTCACGGCTCTATTCCCTCACAGAGTGCAGAGACAGCTCTGTGCAAGCCACAGTGGCCCATCCATTGCCAGCACCAGACTGTAAATCTCGCCGCTTGCTGCCTTGCCAGGCAGGTTCTTTCCCCCCCCACCCCGTTGCTTGTTAACTCCAGCAGCTGATGATCATCTTTCCCAGGTTGATGCGATTTTTGTGACACCAGAATTAGTTTTCCGCTGGTTTTATGTGCCATGCTAGGAATGAGAGTCTCACAGTAACTGCTGTTGGCTCAAATTTCCACCCGCAGAGTAAATAAGGGCATTAGCCCGATCTCCTCAATTCATTTTGTCCCTGGCACGTTGCTGTTTGCGATAAGCTTTGTAAAATGTTGTTAGGCTCTTCCTCGACGTAAGTGAAGGGGAAAGAAGAGCAGACTTTGTGCCTAGAAGTGATGAATTTTAATAGCAGTCTTTCAGTGCTGCTTTAGTCCCTTCCAGACTGGCTTCTCCACCCTGGGATTAGCTACAGACAGCCTGTTCCTCCTGCCCAGGAAATGGCTGGCTAGTTCTTGCTCTATCATGCTCGACAGATCACAGGGACAGGAAAACTTGGTAGTAGCTGCTGCTCTTGTGCACGTAGGGGAGGTCTTGGAAACATTAGTTCAGTTGCAAATGTGTAGGAATATTTCTGAGGTTGACTGGAGCCAGGTTTAATCTTGTCTTTCTTTAGAGGTCAAAGCTCAAACATCTCTTAAGTCGTTTTAAATGGTGATATTGAGCCAGTGTGTGTGGCAGAAGCACCCGTGGACTGAGACCCTTGAGGGTGATGGGCTCCCCAGCCATATTAACCCTGTGCTTCCAAAGGGCTCAGGGCAGCCCTGTGCTCCTGGGGGTGGGAGGGCAAGTCCCTGTGGGAAGGAGACTGGAGGGAGGTGCCTGAGCCCATTACCTTATCTGCTGACTGGCACTGACAGCAAATCGGAGTTAATTCCTGTGCATCTTACCTTTGATGTAACACCCTCAGATAAGGTGGTACATCAAAGAGATAAGGAGATGCTCTTGCATAGCAGGAGAGAGAGCTGGTGCCAAGACTGATGGTGTGATGGGAGGAGAGTTGTGGGGAGTTCTGGCCTGGGCTTGACCTGAAACCTTCTCTCTCTCCAGCTTTCATCCTCATGATAATTCTGGCCCTCATCCGCATCAGCAGAGGCCAAGCTGAAGGTCACCCGTCCATGGCCCAGCTGTCGGGCATCCGCAATCTCTTTGGGGTGTGCGTCTACTCCTTCATGTGCCAGCACTCCCTGCCATCCCTCATCACACCCATCTCCAAGAAGAAGCACGTCAACAAGCTCGTGCTGCTTGATTACATCCTGATCCTGGCTTTCTACAGCCTCCTGTCCTTCACTGCCATTTACTGCTTCCGCAACGACACCCTCATGGACATGTACACGCTCAACTTCACCAACTGTGAGATCATCAACGTTGCCTTCATTCGGTACTTCCTGGGCCTCTTCCCCGTCTTCACCATCAGCACCAACTTCCCCATCATCGCAGTGACCCTGCGCAACAACTGGAAGACCCTTTTCCACAGAGAAGGGGGGACCTACCCGTGGGTGGTGGATAGGATTGTCTTTCCTGCCATCACGCTGATTCCCCCGGTGCTGGTGGCTTTCTGCACCCACGATCTGGAGTCCCTGGTGGGGATCACGGGAGCCTACGCTGGGAATGGCATCCAGTATCTCATCCCGGCTTTCCTCGCATACTGCAGTCGGAAGGACACTCAGCTGGTCTTCGGCAGCGGGACGGTGAACAAGCACCTCTCCCCCTTCAGGCACACCTTCTGGATTGTGTTTGTGCTCATTTGGGGCTTTTCTTGCTTTGTGTTTGTGACTGCAAACATTGTCCTGAGCGAGTCAAAGCTCTGATGGGGGATAGCAGCACATTCCTTCCGGGGCTCCAGAGACTCCAGCATTTCAGCTCCCCCTGTGGGACATTGCAGTGGGGGAGAGGTAGTGTGAAGGGAAGTTTCCAGGCCACTGGCTTGGTGACACGGGTCAGATCTGGACACAGACTTTCTTTGCTCCATTTTGGGTGTGGATGGAGCGGATTCAGCCTTGTCACAGTCGTGGTTCTCAGACAAAGCCCTGGGGCTGAGCCCTTTGGCAGCCTGTACCGTTAACCAGTGTCCAGCCCTTTCTGCCTTCAGCTCTGTCGGAGCAGCACGTTCTCTGTCCCTCAGTGGCTCTCCGAGTGCTGCAGGTCTCGGCACACAGGAGAGCAGACAGCCTTTGCTGCTCACTACACTGATCGGCTAAATGTCCCTTCTCCCAGAGGCAGGGATGTGCTGTGCAGAATCCAGCAGGAGTTTGGGAGAACAGAGTCTCCTTTCTGCTGAGACTCCTTCAAACCAACCTCCTGTGCCAGCTAAAGGAAGAAATTAGGGTGGGAATAGACCTAATTCAGAAGGAAATAATTTTTTTGCGGTTACGTTTTCATTTTCTAGAGTCGTTACTTTGTTTGTGCACCATGGATTGCCTGGGATCTCGGATCTTTAGCTTAGAGCTTGATTTCTCCAGCCCGGGAGTTTACATTAACACTTCCATCTTGTTCTCCTGTGCTGTGGCAGCCCAGTTGGTCAGAGCAACGCCCCTCTGCATGCAGGGATCCAGCTCTTCCCCCTGGAAAGGAAATCAGCCTTGCTTCCCTCGGCAACAGCACATGGCTCGGAGGTTTCTGCTGGCAGAGCCCGTGCCCCTTTCTCCCCTTTGCACGGGGCTGGTACAAGCAGCCAAGCCCTGACTCCAGCGGTCGGGATCGGGGCTGGGCTGAGGAGGTGCTAATTACCCAGTCCTGACACGCGAGAGGCCCGCGGAGCTCCGGCTGTGCACAGTGATGCGTTCCCAGCTCCCCGCGCTGGGTAATTAGCCTTGAAACAAGGTGGGTGTTAACTCAGGGGAACGAGCTGGTGCCAGGAGGAAGCGGCCGTGTTCTGGCTCAGTCCTGCCTGCAGCAGCACAGCTCCCGAAATGGGGCAGCAAAACCTGAAACCCTGCTGGAACTGGGCTTGAATCCCCCCTCTTCTCCCTCTGTCCAGGGTTAAGGTGGGCTTTGGGCTGCTCTTACCTTAGGCAGCTCTAGGTGAGCCTCTGCTTTTAAGGCAGTTGTGATGACTGTAACACTACACGGTGACAAACAGCACCAAGTCCTCTGCTCTGAGGCCCTTGGGCACAGATCAAATGGGGTTTCCTGGCAAAAGGAAGAACTTTAAAAGTCTTCACCTGAACTATTTTAACCCCCCGTTATCTAAGCAGGTTCAAAGCCAGGTGCATGTCAGATCCTCCTGCCCCCTGCACTTGCTGCAGTATTAAATGTCACCACTCACTAAAGCAAGCTTTGAACTGCAGCTCTTTTTAATCAAGCTCTGTTTTCAAGTAGGACTTTCTGGTTTCCATATGACCTGAAGTGCTCCTCCTGGGGGAATATGCAAGTACCTGGAGCTGTATAAAACCACTTCATGGCTTTTAAAGCAAAACCCTGCACCTCTCGAGCCTGAGCTCTGCCACTGTGTCCTTGTGGAGCTGCCTGGAGAGGATCCGGGGGGACTGTTTGTCTTCTCTGCAGCTTGATCCTAAACAGGCTTTGGCAGCCCTTGTTAGTGAGTTTAAACATCCCCAAGTGCTCCTGGGAAGCTGATGTGGCATCTTCAGTACCAAATTAAGAAGGTATTTTACAGGTAGCTGGTGCTGGTGTCTCATTTAGGAAGCAGTAGGTTGGAGGGCAGATTCATGGGGCAGCTGAGCTGGGAGCCACCTGTGAGGCAGCTGGGAGCTGGGCAGAGCTGGAGGGAGGAATTTAATGCTGATGAAATGAGCCTTTGGAAGCTGGAGAGGCTGAGGGGGCTGTTCCTCTGCACGAGTGTGCAGGTGTGGGTTCATGGAAGGGACTGAGAGCTCTCTCTGCCCTGGGCTGCCTGTGCTTTGCAAGGCTCAGCCCCAGCCCTCCACATGCCCATTTCAGCCTCTTGCCTTCACATTTCATTGCAGCCAGAGAACGGGGCTGTTCTCTGTTATTTCATCTCCTCTCGCCCTCCTTTCCTCTCTCAGGGCTGCTCCGCTGGCCCTGCCTGGGATAGGCGAGGAAGAGAGCCCAGCCTGGCACCCCCTCCCCTCTCCTGCCACCTCTTCCATTTATAGATGTGCCTTCTCTTCCCTGGCCCATATGTCCCCCTCGACACAGTGTGTGACAGTGACTTCTGAGGGGCTGTACCTCCAGGAGCTGCTTGGATCCAGGTTTTGGATGCAGTGGCACACTGAGGGCTCACACCCTGGCCCCAGCCTTTGCCGTGGTACCTTACTGGGAAGGGCTCTGCTCCCCAAAGGAGCATGAGTGCTTCTCAAATAAATAACCACGCATTCCCAGACACCCGTCGTCCTTGCACAGCAGCAAAACAAATATATCCGAGGAATTGGGGTGGTTAACGGAAAGAAGCTCTCCGGCAGAGAACATTTTTCATATAAAACATGACATAGCAATGCCTTAAAAATTACTGGAGAAAGTGGGAAGGGGATGGCTTAATACAGCCAGCGCTGGCTGGAGGGATGCTATGTGACCCCTGGGTGCAGGGCATGAGCTCTCTCCTCTCACCCATCACGAATTGAGTCTATTTTTATTTGGCCATTATCAGCACTAACAATTCATTATTACAGATTTACACGTGATGCTTGTCCTGACTGTAATTAGTTTTCAAAAAAAAAAAAAAGGGATTAAAACCAATAAAATGCACATTATACATCTGGTTTAGTCTGACTTCTTTTTCTATCCCCTTCCTCCTCGTGTGCAGGCACGGAGCAGCTATTCCTGGTGGGGACGGCCGTGACGGATGGGGCTGCAGGCCAAGGAGAAATGGCAAGCCGAGAGGCTAATGGAGACCCTCACCTCTTCTTCTCTATTAGCCTCCTGCAACTCTGGGTGGTAGCTGCAAACTCAATTAAAACATCTGTACTTTCCCCTTCTCAATTACGGCTCCTTACACTTAAAACCAAACAAATTGAATTGCTCCGCCGCCTCGGGCTGCAAAGGCAGTTTCTGCCAACAAATTTATTATCACCATAAAGCGCAGCTTGATTTATGTTAAAATATTAAAGCAGATCTTTATGATGGAAATAAACACTTTCTGCTGTGATTCTCTCGAAGGACCTCACAAGCAGCGGTGGATTTTGGGGCTTGGGCCATAAATCTGAGGCCAAACTGGCATCGGGGATGGATTCAGTCTATTGCAGCACTTGGAAGAGCGATGGCCAGGGAAAGAAAAAGAAAAATTTCCAGCCTGACAGGCAGGTTTAGACAAGGTTTAGGCAAGGCTTGACCATCACCAAGGAGCCACGTGTCCCTGAGGGGATTCAGCTGTTTGAAGGTTTGGGGACAAAGTGCTCACCATGTTATCCCTTGGATGGATTTGGGCAGCAGGCCCTGATCCCAGGGGCTGTGGATGGTTTGGGGAAGGGCACCTGCTGCAGGGGCTCAGCCAGGGAAGATTTCATGCCATGGTTTTGCCCTGGCAGGAGTCAGGAACCAGGAGGTGGCTGCTCCCTCGGGCATCCTTGAACACAGACAAGGCAGTGCCCTGCTGTCCCTGTGCTGGCACCTGCACCTTCCTGGCCTTGAATCTGTTCTGTTTTGTGATTTAACCAGCTCCACCTGCCCTGACTGTCTCACCATAGCAGCACCAGCCTGTCCTTGCCATTGGAACATCTTGCTGGTGGCTGACTCGTGCTGGCCTCCCTTGTTCCCCCTCTCCTCAGCAGGATGGGTGTCACAATACAGAGCAATGGAGCAATGGGGGCAGCAAAAGTAATACCTGCCATGGGGATTCAGAGCTGGCAGAGGTGAGGGTTGGGTTTGGGGGATACTATCTCCCCCCAAGTAGGGTTGAGCCCCTGAGGTGGGTGGCCAGCAGTGATCCAGCCATATTTCTCTCTGCAAGGCAGCCCACGGTGTCCCGGGGCGTCCTGGGTGCCAGAGCTGGCTGAATTAAAAAGTGATTGATTAGACAATTTCACCAAAAAGAAATAATATCCCTCAGAGGCTGTTAAGCACTAAACTACCCAACTCCTCTTTGGAAAGCCCAGCCAGAGGGTGCTTCCAGGCTGCTGCTTCCCTGCAGGTTTGTCCGTGGTGCATCCAGAGGCAAGGGGATGCTGCAGGAGCAGTCCAGCCCCTCCTTGGTTCTGGAGGGTCCCACCTGCTCTGGGCTGCTCACACCTCCTCTTCAGCAGTGCCCAGGTTAGTGCCTGGCACCAGGAATGGGAGAAAACCTGTGCTTTTCCATCCCAATTAGCATGTAAAGATGATTATGCAAGTGCCACCGTGGTGACAGGGGAGCTGGGCATTCACATGAGGCACCCAGGACAGCTTTGGCCTTACACTGGGTGCTGACACCCAACTCCAGGGCCACCTCCCCTGGGAGCACCCCCAGCACCCCGTTTGCTCTGTCTCTCGCTGTCCTCAGCCTTGTGCAGCAAAGTCCTTCAATAAAACATGAAGCAGATCCATTTGGCCTCTGCTGAGTCACCAGGGACATCATTAATTAATTTAAAATGTGGGTTGGGGATTTTTGATATTTCCTTTTTGATTTTCCCTTTTCTGCTCCCTCTTGCTCTCACAACCCCAGCCCCAGCTCAAGTTTGGCTGCACCTGTGTGTGCTGGTTTCCTTGGGCCAGAAAGCCACAATTTTGGGGAAGTTCCCAAGGCCACATTGGAGCCTCCTGGGGACCAGCCTGTCACTGCCAGGGGCACATATGGGGAGAGCTGCCTGGGGCAAATGGGTGCCATCTCCTGGGGCAGCCTGGCTGGATCCCCTCACTGTCAACCGGGTTTATTTATTTATGGCCTTTATTTATACACCAGCACCTCCCTCCCTCGCCAGGAGGCTTGGAGGGGCTGCCAAAGCAATTAAGAGACAATTGCGATGATAAATAAGTAAAGGGAATTAAAGTGCCGGCACCAGTGTGATGACAGCCAGGCTGGGGGGATGGGGGACTGGCTGGATTTAACCCCAGACAGATGGGTGGATGGATTGATGGACAGATGGATGGACAGACAGACATTGTCAATGCTTTTGAGCCTTAAATACGCGTGGCCAGGTCCCTCCTGACCTCCCCGGGGCTTTGTAGCTGCCCCTGGGGTAAGGCTGGTTGTCCCCAAGCAGTCCTTGCCATCATCCCACTGTTACCAGCCTTGGCTGCTCGCTGGCTGCCAGCAACTCCAACAGCTGCTTTGAAATAGGAAAAAAAAATTCTGTCGCTTTAGAGCAGCTTCTTGGGGAGTCGTTCATGGAGGCAGACGATGCCAAACCAGCTGGGAAGAGGAGCTGAAGGTTGGCATCTCCCTGGGACAGCCTGCCACGGGCAGCTTTGTGTAGTCCTGGCGCTGCTCTGGGATGGGGCTGGTACTGCCTGGCAAAGCCCTGGCTGCTGCCCGGGCCCCCGGAGGCTTCAGTTCCCACTTTCCGAAGACCCCCTCCCCTGCCCGGGGCTGCCTTTGAGTCGGGGCCGCCTCTGCCCGCGCCCCAGCCCGGCAGGGAAAGGGCTTTGTCAGACGTACATCAAGAGAAGAATTAAACTCGGCTCCTCTATCACACCTGATTTATGGCTCCATCAGGCCCCGGAGAGTGGGAGGAATTTTTCCTTTTCTCATTCCCCACAGCACTCCTTCCCGGGGCTGCTGTGCCGAGCAGGGGATCCCTACCAGGCTGCCGTCTGCAGCATCATTCACTCACCCGAGCCCACGGCCATCAGTGCCCAGCACCCCAAAACCCGAGCAGGGGGCAAGAACTCAGCCTCCAGTGCTCGGCTCCAGCCTCAGCGCAGCCTGACGGCTCCTAATTATCCCTCAGCGCAGTTTAATGAGTTGCCATTTTCCTTTGCCTGTTTGCCGCCGGTGGGATGAGCCCGTGCCGAGTCTCAGCAGTAACGGGACACGGACGGAGAGGGGGTGCACAGGACCATGAATATCCCCACGATGCAATGGGTAGCCCCGGGCTCAGCACCACAGGATGGAAGAAGGGTCCCCAGCCAGCTGAAAATGTCTCTTTAATGACCTGAACATGGCGTTTCGAGTCCCTTTGAATGAAACGAAACGTGACGGCAACACAGGCGGCAATGAGTTTGGCGTCCCCGATGCCAGCCCTGCCTGTGGGGAGAGCCCGAGCCAGCGTGTACCAGCCCCTGACAGGCTCCCCCGACCCTCCCAAAGCGCACGGGACCCGCCGAGCCGCTTGGAGCATCCCCACTGCCGACGCTGCAGGACCCCGGGAGGCTGGAGCCCGGCCGGGAGCCGCTGGCTGGCCCGCGGGGACACCCGGGCAAAGGGCAGGCAGAGGGGTTCGGGCACCCCTTTGTCCCCCCATCACACCTCCGACTCCAGGCTGGAGACCCGCCGCCAAGACCCGCCGGCGCAGGGACTCGCCACCCCGCGGGCCACCAGCGGGTCCCTCCTCTCCGTGCCCACCGCCCGCAGCAAGGCCAGCTCCCCGCGCCTCCCGCAGTCTCTGCAGCCGCCGTCCCAGCGGCCCGACCCCCGGCCGCAGGGGTGCAGCCCGGGGTGCTCCCGGGGCGGCGGGGACCCCCGCGAGAGGTGCCCCACGAAGAGGGGCAGGTTGGCGTAGGAGTTTATGCAGGCGCGGGCCGCGGCGGCGGTGCCGCGGGGGTTTTGCCGGCAAGCCTCCCGGTAGGACGGCAGCCTGGTCGCGGGCGAGCGCGGTGCCAGCCGGCCGGCGGGCTGCGGGCAGCGAGCGCTGCAGCCGTAGCCGGGCTCGGCTTCGGGGAACAGGTCGGGCACGTCGGCGCGGGCGGGCGGGCGAGTGGCCCCGCAGCGCCGCAGCCCCCCGGGACGCCGCTTCTCGCCCCGCTCCCCGGGAGCCCGGGCCGAGCTCGCCCACCGGCTCAGCTTCTCCCGCTCCGCCTCCAGCCGCGCCGGCTCGCCCCTGGCTCTGCAAGTCCTGGTGACTTTCGGGAAAGCTCCGCGAGAGCAGGATAGAGGAAGGCTGCCCACATCCCTCTTCTCCGCCGCCGAGAGCAGCCGGGGCAGTGTCCCCGAGCCGCCGTGTCCCCCGTCCCCCTGGAGCAGGGGGTTGTTTTGCAGCCGGTCCCCCCGCCCCGACGGCCGCTTGTGCTCCCTGTAGATGTCCGGCGGTGGGAGGTCCCTGGGGGACGTTGGGGGCGGGAGGGGAGCCCCGATATGGTTCCCCACCAGCAGCTGCTCCCCATAATCCCCCCCTGCGGAAGTCTTCACCAGGAGGTGGGGGAATCCCGTGAGGGCTTCATCCCCTGCACAGCCACCCCGAAACTTCACGGAGTGTAGCAGGCGGGGGTGCTCGCTTGCCCCTCTCCAGTTCTCCTCCCCGTGCAGCCGGGAGTCCACAGGGATGGGGTGGGGCAGCGGCAGCCCCGGGGGAGCACCCTTGGTCGTGTAGGCTCTCCCCATCCTCTCGGTGGGGTGCGGGCCAGAGGAGGGGGCCCGGTGTGCGCCGGTGCTGTTCTGCACCACGAGCTGGGGTGTCCTCAGGGAGAAGGTGGTCTGGAGGCGCTCGCTGTGGTTGCTCCAGTCCTCGATGGTGCGGGTGGCCTGCTCCAGGGAGCCGCCCACGCTGGCCGTCGTCACCATCTCCTTGGCTGCCTGCAGCATCTTCAGCACGTTGGCCTGGGCCGAGCTGGCCGTGACGTCTGGTGTGGGTGCCCGCCCAGGGCTCCCCATGGTCTGCACCCCA
>JAWWES010000042.1:6080062-6093781 GCA_035583135.1 Lophotriccus pileatus
GCACGTTGGCCTGGGCCGAGCTGGCCGTGACGTCTGGTGTGGGTGCCCGCCCAGGGCTCCCCATGGTCTGCACCCCACTGAAGCAGCTGTAGATGCCCTGTGGAGAGAAGGGGGGGGGACCCCCCCCCCCATGGTCAGCAAGGTCAGTGGGGCCCTTTTCCCTATGAGCCCACCCTGCTGAGCCGAGTTCATGCTGCTGAGGCTGAGGTGGCTTGACAGCACTGGTGTTCCCTCCCCAGCATCCCCAGCACTGCCAGGGTGGGTGACACCATCCTCCATCCACCACCCCTTTCCCCAGGGACACTAATACAGATGGCTGAGCCCTTTCCCCAACAGCTGACTTTTCTCCACAAGAACTCACATCAGCACAAACATCTCCAGTCCCTCCCGTGTGGGTCGAAGGGACAATGCCCACCAAGGCGTGCCCAGCCCCATGACACCCACATTTGGGCTCCTCGAGAGCCCCCTGGCAGCATCCCTCACCCTGCTGATGGCCAGGAGAAAGTCGAGCTTGTGGGACTTGGGGACGGAGTGACGCAGCTTCCAGTAGACGAGGTGTTCCCAGGCAAAGACCAGCAGGCTCAGCCCCATGGCCACCAGCAGCATGTAGAAAACCCCGGCCATGTTGTCGATGTCCAGCTTGCTGCTCATCACCTCGTTCTTCTCATTCTGGCAGATCCCTGACAGCCAAACTGTCTCCAGCTTCTGGGTCTCACCTGGGGCCGGACACGCATGGGAGTGCAGGGTTGAAAATCCACCCACAGGAGTCATCTTCCCAAGCACATTCCTTGCTCATCCCCACTCCACTGTGGCTGGAGGAGGAGAATGAGACCCCCAAGCCCCAGGAGCTGTAATAGCTTTGTCCTTGCTGCTGCCCTTGGCCTGAGCATCCCACCAGTCAGTTGTCCTTCTCCAGGCCCTGCCTTTCTCTGTCTCCCATGTCTCCTTCCCAGGCTTCTCCTCCTGACCCTTGGATTTTGTGCACAGCCATCTCCAAGATTTTACAACCCTGGAGGGAATGACACCCCCCCCCCCCACCACCACCAGTAGCATCCAGCTGGAAAAATGCCACTGGATTTAATATTCCCTGAGAGGAGGTGGTGGAGAAACCCCTCAGTGACATCCTGTGAGAAGCTGTGGAGGATGCACAGGGTTTGGGGACCAAAACCCTACTCCCTGGACTAATCTGTAGGGTAGGGGTTGGCTGAGGATGGGGCACCCACCGTCTCCCAGGAACTGGAGCAGGGCCAGGTCGATGGCCCGCTTCCAGCGCGAGTCCTTCTGCAGGGCGATGCCGTAGCCCGTGGTGGCAAACACCTTCCCGCTGCCGATGGTCACCAGCTTGCAGCCCTCGTCCTTGCCCGCCATGTAGTTCAGCACCGCCGCGTCGTAGATGAAGGCATCCAGCTTCCTGGGAGGAAGGGTGAGGGAGGGGGAGGTCTGAAAACCCTTGTCTGGGGGCTTGTGCTTCTTTTGGGGGAGCTCTACCCCTTTCAGATAGCTGTAGCCCATCTGGAGGGGGTTGTGTTTTCTTTGGGGGTCCCTGCCTCGTCGTGGAGAGTTGTAATCGCACCTGGGGGGGGGAAGCACCCAACTTGGGGGGGTTGTATCCCATCTGGGGAGGGCTGCATCCCTTTTGAGGGGAGCTGTATGAAGCTGCACCCCATCTTCAACGGGTTATAATCCTGTTTGGGAGTCCCATATGCCATGCAGGGAAGCTGCAGAGAGCCATATCCCATCTGGGAGAGCTGTACCCAGCCTGGGGGGCCCACATCTCAATTGTGGGGGCTTGTACCCTAGCTGAGGAGTCCCTACCCCATCTGGAAGGTCCTGTAGCCCATTCCAGGGAGCCGCAGTTCATTTGGGGGGGGTGCTGTATCCCGTTTTGAGGAGCTGTACCCCAGCTCTGGGAGCCATACCCCATTTGGGGGAGCGATACGCCTTTTGGGGGAAACGTACCCCATTTTGAGGCTGGTGAGGGCATCCTCCACAGAGCGCTGGTTGTACTTCACCATGTGGGTGTGCATGTCGGGGTAGTTGCTGCGGATGTTCCTCTCGGTGCTGCCGTTGGGGACGGTGCCGAAGCGGAACGGGGGGTACTGCTCCTGCGGCTTCTGGAACTGCAGCGGGGAGCCCCAGGGAGCGGCATCACGTGGCGTCCATGTCCCTGCCGTACCCTGCCTCCCCACAGCCAGCCCTCCACCCGTCCAGCCAGCTGGCAGTGATGTGCAGCAACCCCCACCCCCCCAAAAAACTTCCTATTTTTAGTAAGCCCCACCTTCCTGTCGCTCAGCCCCGACACGGTGTCGATGTACTGCTCCTGGATCATGAAGGCAGCCAGGTTGGCCGTGTAGCTGGCGAGGAAGATGACGGCGAAGAAGGCCCAGATGAGCACCATGATCTTGCTGGTGGTGCCCTTGGGGTTCTCGATGGGCACCGAGTTGTTGAAGACCAGAGCCCACAGCAGCCACACCGACTTGCCGATGGTGAAGGTGGGGCCTCCTGGCCCTACAGGGACAGGGGACAGAGGGGACAGCCGTCAGCCTGGCTGGGGATGTGTCCCCCCTCCCTTCCAAGCTCCCACCTCCCCAACTCACTCTTGCCACTGGTGAGGTTCTGGTTGTAGCCAACGGGGCTGAAATACTCGAACACGAAGACGGTGATGGCCACCACAGTGAGGCACATGACAAACATCATGACCCACACGGCCGGGCTGTAAGGCTCTGCAAGGCAAGTGGGGCTCTGTCAGCACCCTGGGACACCCCCTGGGAACTCCCAGGAGCCCTTCCCGACGGATGGGGCTCGTCCTCCTGAATGTTGCCCCTCTTTAGAGAGGAGACAGCTGCTGGCAGCACCATGGCCAAGCAGGGAATCAGGAGGGAAAGGGGATGCTGTGGCATGGGGAGATGCAGCCATGCTTCCCTGCCTAGATAGAATCAGGCTCTCATCAACAGGGAGGTGTTAATGAAACGCTGCCCATCTCCAGAGTCACTGGCAGGAGGGTTTCCCGTGGGATCACAGGTTCTCCCCTGTGATGGCTCTGGCCTCCCAGCTCCACTCAGCCCCTATGAAAGCCCCCGTGAGCTGGGGTGGGCAGTGAGCCCCCTGCCTGCCCAGGATGATCCGGGATGGAGCAGCAGGAGCAGTGGGGATCCGAGCCATCAACACGCGGCTGCCGAAGTCCATTTGTCATCGCGTCCTTCGCTGTCAGGGAGGAGAGGCCTCCCCTGATGGGGATGCGGCTCGTTAGTGCAGAAGCAGGAGACACAGGGACTGCAGACCCCAGCCCTGCCAAACCAGGACGGGATGCTCTGTCTGACCCCACGGCCAGTGAAGGTGACCCTGCTTCGGGAGCAGGTCAGACCTGCAGCGTTGCAGGGACAGGAGGGGGAAGATGTGCCCAGGCTGGTGCTGCCCCACCTCCCATGGCATCCCCGGCACTTGCACCCACCTACACCCTCCCCACACAGGATCCCGGCTCTGGCTGAGCTGGGACATCGCTGCTGTGCCCTTGCCGAGAGCCTCAAGCCCTGCCCGAGCGCTCAGGCTGAATTTTGTGATGACCTTGGCCAGTCTCCTCCCCTTCCAAGGCTGCAGCTTTGCTGGTTTAAAACTCGTTAAATAAAACTTTTAGCACCGGTGGTTTCCTACGCCCGGCTTAGCCTGGTGACGGTGGCAGAGAAGGGGTCCCCACAGCAGAGCTCTGGGGTGGAAAATCCCCCAACCACCCTCTCCTCCCTTCCTCCACACCAAAAAAAAAGAAGAGGAGAAAATCAGCGAGCCCAGCCTCCATCTCCATAATAAAAGGATTATTCAGGCAGGGAAGGAGGAAGCCCCAAAGCCGGCAGCACAATCTCCTTCCCTTATGACTTAGGCTTTTCTCTTTTTTTTCCCCTTAAAAGTTATTAAAACTGAACAATGTTTCCAATTCGCATTTGTGGGGAGCGTGGGATGAACCTGCAGACAGACAGGGGCGCACACAGCTCACCCAGGAAGGCGGAGGGGGAGACGGTGCCGTTGCTCCTGGCCACCATGACGCTGATTCCCGTCTCCACGAAGGGCACGGAGAAGTCCACGATCTCGGAGCGCTCCTCGTTGATGGTGAGGGAGCCGATGGCCATGTCTGCGCGCTTGTAGTACACCTGGAGCAGGGGCAGATGGGCTCAGGATGGGCAGAGGGATGGGCAGAGGGACCCAGACAACATTCCCCAGGCATTCCCTCATCTCCATCTCCAAACTCAATTTCTGCCTTTTCTAAAAAATAAAAAATATTAGCTTCTAAAGTGACCAGTGGCACAAACACAACCTGCTGTGGGGTTTTGTCTGACTCCTGCTTCAAGGAGGAGCTCATGCCAAGCTCTCTCCTGCCCAGAGTCCCAGGACAGACACCCTGATCCCATCTCCATCAGGAAAGCCCCAGGTCAGGGATGAGTGGTGCCTCGCAGGGAGGGTCAGAGTGGGGGGTCCAAGCCATGCCCAGCCCTACCTCACCAATCATGCCATTCCAGACCCCACGGACGATCTTGCCATGTTTGCCATTGGTCACTAAGTAGAGGTCGTAGGAGAACTTCACGGCCTTGGCCAGCTTCTTCAGGATGTCGATGCAGAAGCCCTTGCAGCACAGCTTGGTGTAGGGATCCACGAGGCCGTCGCCGCTGGAACCGCACCGGGAAAAGAGGGTTGGACCAGCCAAAGATGCTCTGAGCACCCCGGTGCCCCCCAGGGCCCCCCACGTGCCTGGGAAACGGTGGCCAAAATTTCCAAGCTTCCTCCCCCTGCTCACCTGTGGGAGGAGTTGGTCTGCTTGCGGCAGGGCACCGTGTTGCGCACGCAGACCCCCGTGCTGGGGTCCGTGTTCTCCACGATGACAAAGGGTCTCTCCTCCAGCGTGGCCACTGTCAGGTGCCGGTTATCGACCACGGGCTGCATGTACGAGCCGTAGCGGGGCCACACCGGGTACTTCATGTGGATGATGCCTCTCTCCCACTTGCCCACCTGCCCACCAGGGAGAGAACACAGTCACCCTGGAGAGGGGCTGTGGGGGTCACACAGGGTCCCGTGTCCGTCCTCCCCACAACCTGGTGATCCCCAGCTCAGCATCCCTTTCCCCACACACCCATGGAACACGGTGTTTCCTCCTGGGCCTCAAGCACCACAGTCTGGTGAGCACAAACCTGGCCAAACTTCACCCAAAATACTTTCAAACTAACAAAAAACCACCCCTCTGCGCAGCTTGTTTCCAGTCTAGGTGTTTGGCTGTGGTTCTCCAGAGGTGGGCAGCTGCATTTTTGCCTTTTTTTTGGAACTTATCAGAGAAATGGCAGGGAAAAAAAATTACAGTTCTTGGCAGAGCTTTGGTGCCCATCATTGCTACAAAGCCCCACCATGGGTACTTCTGGGTACCAGCCACGGGTTTTGCATGGGACAACCCACCCTAGGGTGGGACCTCAGCCTGTGCACGGCCCCAGGCTCACCCTGCCCAGCCACCCTGCAGTGCCTGTCCCGGGGGGCCTGGGGGTCCTACCATCTCCCAGAGCCGGTGCTGGTTGAGCGTGATCACCACCATGGTGGGCCTGACCAGGTAGCCACCTTCATTGAAGGAGAAGTCCCTGTGCTCCCACGTCACGTTGAGGAGGTGCCTGGTGGGACACAGAGCCCGTGAGCCCCTGCCTGTGCAGCCCACCCAGGTACAGCCCTCCTCCTTCTCCTCCTCCTCCTCCTCCTCTTTCTCCAGCTTCAGCTGGGCTGCCACAGGTGTCGTGCAGAGATGTGGGGCTGCAAGCTGGGGACCAGATTTAGCCCCTGCTCAAGGATGGTCCACTGCAGGGCTAAAGATGCTGTGGCTGAGGCTGCCACAGCAACCCCGAGATGCCACCTCTGCACTGCAGAGCAGAGCCGTGAAACCCCCCTGAGCTCCTCGAGGGTTCCGAGCTACAGAAAAGCATGGGAAAAAGCAAGGGGGGATGCTCCAGGAGAAAGCCAGCCAAGAGGCATGGACCACCAGCTGCAGCCCACAGCAAGCATCACCCCCTCTGCCTGCCAGCTCCATCCCCCTCCTCCCCTCTCCATTTTCCCATTCCCTGCTTTTCATTCCCATCCCAGGGTCCCCGAGCCTCACCGGTAGAAGCTCGTGTTGGTGGCCGTGGCCCTGGCAGGGGTCCAGCAGTCCCGTCCCACCTCCGGGAGGTATCCATGGGCTCGGAAGAAGCTGGCTGCCCCCATGGCAATGATGGCCACCCCGTCCCGCACCTTCTGCCGCAGGCTCAGCTTCCAGCTCTCCGTCACCACGCTGATGAGGCCGACGGGGAAGGAGGCGGGTGGCACCTCCATGTTGCCCACTGTCAGGCTGGGCACGATCCAGACGTATCCTGGCCCCACAAGGCCGGCTTGTTCTGCCATGGAGAAGAGGTACTCGGCCTCCTCCCGTGAGCAGTATACGATGAGGACCTGGGCATCGATCTGCCGCAGGAGCCGCTGCGTCCTGGAGCTGCTCTGCTCCTGGCTCATCTCGAAGGTGAGCACCTCCTGCAGCTCCCAGCCAAAGTAGCTGGCATCCGTGAAGGAGCGGATGACATCCAGGAAGATGTTGTAGCCCGGGTAGAGGCTGGTGATGACAGCAAAGGAGCCCCAGTCGTATTCCTCCAGCACCTTGAAGATCACCTGGATTTGCTGCTCGATGGAGACACCCAACTGCAGGAAAGCTGATCCGGGCTCCTGTGGGAGGAGAAGGGGTCAGGGGCTGCCCTGGCACTGTGATCCAGTTCGAGTGTGGCATGAACTGGTGTGGTCCATGGGCCGGAGACACCCAAAATGGGACTGATCCACCTCCAAGGATGCTCATCCCATGTAAAGGGTCCAGTCCTGCGGCTTCACGTCTGTTTCTCAGCTTATTGACCAAAAATTCGTCCTCCAAAGGAGATCAACAATTTTCCTTAAACCAGGAGAAGAAGATGGGCAAGAGCTCTGCCAGGAGCATAAATCCCATCCCGGCTCCGACTCACTACCTGCAGCCGGAGCCTGTGCGGCTCCTTCCCTCCCGCCCCACCTCCCCGGCCATCTGGCCTCTCATTAGCAAACCTTAATTGATCTGATTCTGTCTTAAATGATTCAGCGAACGGCATTTGCCGAAGGTCACGTGCAGGCAGCAGGGCTTTGCTACCCAGACCCCCTCCACCTCCAGAGAAGAAGTTTGGGGTGAACCCCAGGGGGGTCACAGACAGAAAGCAGGAGCTGCTGGGCACTTTGGATCTGTGGGAGGAGGAGGTCGAGCCCTCAGACAGGTCCCTCCACTGAGCCCAAAATACCCAAACCCTGGAGAAAGCTGCAGAAAACACACAGACCACAGCAAACCGTGGCTATTTTTCAGTTGCTCAGGGCTCTGTCTGAGCCCTTTGCCCCCACACAAATCCACTGCACCCACCCGAGCCCACTGCTCCCACTGCCACCCACCCACAGCGAGCAGCAGCTCGAGGTGGTCCAGAAGCACCACTGGGTGCAGGCAGGGTTGCAGGGGTGCCATCCAGGGGGGTTGGACCCCAAGACACTGTACAAGCAGAGCACAAAAAATCATGCCCTGCAGAGGAGCAGAATCCCTAGCCACGGGGAAGAGCAATCACCGAGGCTGCTCCAGTGCCCAGGCTGGGCAGGGTGGGACTAGCAGCCATGAGGAGATAACCCAGATCTCTTTACCACAGCCCATCACTACATGCCCAGCACCCTCCAGCCTGGCTCCAGCTTGCCCTGACACCAGACACTGACAGTGCCTGATGCCAGCGAGGAGCAGAGAATCCAAAAATCCCGTTTTGGGTGTGGTGCACCTGAGATTGCTGCCACAGCCAAGCGAGGCTCCTCCATGCTGCCCACCCGGCCATTTCAGGGCTGGATCCAGCCCCGGCAGGGCGGGAGGAGGATGGGGTTGTGACAATCCTGCCACTGCTCCAGCAGCCCCAGTGCCACCAACCCAGCAGTCCATGGTGGGCACAGCCTGGAGGGGATTGGACACAGCACACCAGGGAAGGTCCCTCCGGGGACCATTGAGGTCCTCTGTCATATCCCATCAACAGAGCCCCTCCTTGAAGTCCCCATTGTGTCCCACCACCCGTTGGCCACACTGCCACAGCCACTGCCTAATTCTGCCCGTGATCCCACATTCTACAGCACAACAACTCCTCTGCCCTCCAGCATTCCACATCCCTCAGCTACCCCTCTCTAGTAATACCTAATTTCTCTCACCCCCCCTGGAAATAACCCCCAGTGAGTGCCTCACCTTCGGGGTCAGGACCACTGCGGACCCCCCGCTGATGCTGATGACGGGGACCTGGGTCTGGGAGGAGACGAAGTCAAGAATCTGGGCCACGGCCTCCGTGCCCACGTTGTCCTCGAAGACGATGCCGTGGATCTTGTGGCTGGCGAGGATGTCGCAGATCTGGGTGAGGAGGGTGCTGGGGTTGGTGTTGTTGACGATGACGGTGATGGGGTGGATTTCCAGGGGCATGTCCAGGAAGCTCTGGGGGCTCAGGCGGGAGCGGATGTGCAGGGGGTAGGACGTGCCCCCGAACACCACGGCCACGTTGACCACCGGCTCCTCGGGGCCCGGCAGCAGGAGGTCCGTGAAGGCAGCCGAGCAGCCCAGCACCATCGACAATAGCAGAGCGTGCGCCGGCGCTCTGCCCATGTCCACCGCCGCGTCCCTGCCGGCACAGCACACAGCCCCTCGCATCCAGCCGCCCGCCAGGACCCCTGCCCCGCTCACCCCGGCCCTCCCCACGGCCCCGGGGCATCAACAGTTTGTGTTGACCCCAGGGAAAGGGAGGACCCCCATCCTTTGGATGCTGGATGTGGTGAAGGAATGACCACAGGGTTGTACTCACCACCCACTGTACACCTCCGTGTCATGTGCCTTGTCTCCAGTCCTATCAACCACTAAGCCTTCACAGATGGTTCCCTCTTCCCATCACCACTCCCTCCCCACCCCACCACCACCATCCCTCTCCCTTGCCCTCCCACCCCATCCAAAAGCCACCACTGGTCCATGTTGTCGCTTCAGCCAGGGACAGGGACAGCAGCAAGAGGTGACAGGAGGGGCTGGCAGTTCCCTGGTGCCTCTCTCTGCAGTGGAAAGCCACTTTCAATATTTAAAGGCTTTGCCCTTGAGGGAGGGTTCAGCTCTTCATCCCCCACATCGAGATTTTGCAGACCACACAGTCACAGAGGCAGCGGGTCCCCTCCCTGTCCCCCTACCTGTCCCCTGCATGTCCCCCACCCATCACGCTACCTCAGCCCCTTCTCTGACACAAAATCCCAACCAAAGCACCCATCTGGCTTCTTATTTCCAATTTGCACCCCTAGACAGCATCCTTCAGCTTTCCTCCTTCCTGCCTTTACCCCCGGTGTGTGTCCCCTGCTGGCACTGCCCACCTGGCTGGGACACTCCCTGCACTGCATCTCTGCCAGCTGCACCCCAAATCCAGGCTCTCAGGAGCTCTTTGGGCATGTCTCTCCTGCCAGGTCCCCAATTTCCCACTGCCAGTGGGTGCCCATGGTGCAGTAGGTGGGGTGACAATCCCCCGAGGCGGGGATGAATCCCTGCCTACAGCGATGCACTCCCATGTTGGAGCTCATCCCTTCCTCAGAGCCTGTCGGCAAAATCAACCCACAGCCAGGGGCATCCGAGCCCCCCTGAGCCTCGTTTTCCCCAGGGCCATCATGCCAGTGCCACACTGGGCAGCGGGGAGGGGGACAAGCAGCCCTGCAGGGTGGCACCAGCCACGCGCCGGTGTCACTCCATGCAGCAAGGTGCCAGCTGGTGCTCGGAAACGTCACTTGCAATTAAAAGCTGCTGTTGCTTAACGAGTCCCCAGCACAGCCAGAGGAGCCTCTAACTGAGTGTGTCCTGGATGGTTTTGGGGTCTGGGCTGCCCCGGGGAGCTGCACCCCAACATCCCACTGTGCCGCAGTGACGGACAAACCCTCGGCACGCTGCGAAAACACTGCCGGCATGTTGGACTGAAAACGCAGGGAATGAACCCAAGGGCTGCCTGGCTGGGCACCCTGCAAGAGCTGCTCGGTGTGGAATTGAGCACCTCCAGAGAGACAGGGAACACAAACCCCACTCTTCCCTCCTGGGCACCATGGGAAGGCTCGGGCACCTGTCTGGGCACTGATGCTCACTGGGCAGCATCTCTCTCTGCCAGATCTGAGTTTCAGCAGGGGATCATCCACCCCCATCACCCACCACCACCCCGGGGGTTCACTGCATCCCCCACCCCGCCGCACATCGCAGCCGGCCGAGCCGCAGGAGCCACGACGCCACACGGATGGCTGCAGCCAGGGCCCCTTGGCCAGAGAGGGCAGCAGGTGAGTCACGCCATGCTGGCAGCGTCCCACGCTCTGGCATGGCCAGCTCGGTGGCGGGGCAGCCTGCACTGCCTGCTCCTCACTGCGAATTCCCAAGTATTTTTAGTCCCATGATAAATAATTCATCGGGAATCCGGCATCAGCTACCCGAGCAGAGAGGAAGGGGAGCAACACGCCACCCAAAACAAACAGAACTGCTCTCCCGGCAGCACTGCCCGTCTGAGCCCTCCTCAAGGACATTTAAATATACTCCGGGCCCTCATTGTGGCTGATTGGGTTTGGTTGTGCCAGTCCTGGCACCTCACCCATCCCAGGCCCGTATCCTCCTCTTCCTCAACCCAGCTCTTCCCCATGCTCAGGAACCTCTTCTAGCACTGCATAATCCAGGCAGAGACCAGCAAACGCTTCTTGTGATGCCGAGCTCCGTCACCAAAGGGGTTGCCCCACCCCTGGCTGTGAGTGGGGACAGGTTTGAGGAATCCGGTTCCCCATGGACCAAGCTGCAGGTGGAAAACATGCCCATCCCTCACAGCTGGAGCAGAATAGCAACGGCAGAGAGGAGGTGGGCACGGGCACATCACACCCTTCAGCCAGTGCTGACGCACCCGGGGGAATGAATTTCCATCCTTCCCGGGAATCCGGTGCCACCAGCCAGAGCCGGGCTGCTCACCACAGCCCTTGGCGGACACGGAGGAGGATGGCGGGGTTCAGGGCCAGAGAGCCCGTGGCTGGCAAGGGCTCCATGCACAGGTCGGAGCCAGGGCTGCTCCAAAATGGCCGGATTTGGGAAGGAAAGGGCAGCCAACTCCTCCAGCCCAGCCAACACCGCGTGTTTCCAGCCCGTTTTTTTCTACGACTGAGCTAGAGGGGTGCAGGAAAATGTGGGGTTTGGGGGAGGATGGCAGACTGCAGGAAAGTGGTGGAGGCTGAGGAGGAACTGAGCCCATCCCTGAGCTACTGCCAGAGCTGGGGCTGCTCTTGGGCTCAGCACGACATAGCAAAGCCCCCACGGACTTATAAAGAAAATCCGCATTTTCCAACCCCTTGTAGCAAGCACTGGGGAATACTCCCTTGGGAAAAGAGCTTCCCAAAAGAGAGGTTTTCCAGCTGGTTGAAGGGCCAGTGGCCAGGCTGGGGTGGGAGGAAAGTGGCCATGGCCAGAAGCCTAGGCAGGGCAATGCCACCTCCTGGCAGCCTCCCCTGGGACCAGAGGACACCACAGAGCTGCTCAGTGGCTTTGGCACTTGTTTTCTGTTGCTTTTGGGCAGTTTTGAGCAGGTTAACCCCCTTCCTAGGCATACCTTCCTGGTGCAACAAACTCATGGAAACCTCCTGCTAAAGGTACAGTTGAGCCCTCACCTCTCACCAGACCCTGAAATGTCATTTTAACGAAACAGGGAAAGTTTGCTCCTAATTTTAAATCTCTTTTTAGCCTCCCTCCCTCCCCTGGCCTGAGTGAGGCAGAGCTCATGCAGATATTTTGACCTCAGAAAAGGGAGAAATAAAATCCCGAAATGCAAAATATCACTCAGGAAAGAGAAACCTTATCCCCCCAGAAAGAGCCTCCGAGCCTGAAATGAGAGGGAAAGCGCAGCCTGCGCCAGGGGATGGGGAACTGCTGCTGGTGGACGGAAAGGACAGAGCGAACCTGGCGAGAGCCATGCGGGGAGGAGAGGGGGCACAGGGGAGGGCACCGGGATGTGCCAGGGCTCGTCTTTTCCCCCATGGGGACATCCCAGTGGAGCAAGAAGCCCCCGATGGAGCCCCCCAGAAGGAGAGAAAGCAGCAAAACCTCCCCAAAGCCAACTCGTCACTATCCCTGTCCCCATGCAGGGAGGGGATGACTCGGGAGGGAGAAGCTACTGGCAGCCCCCGGCAAGCACCGTCTCCTTTCAACCTTCATCCGCCACAACCCAGCATCACCCTCCTCTTCCTCATCACCCTCCCCTTCCTCGCCCGCACCTCCGACAGCAACAGTTGCGGGCCGGGGGCTGCGGGCCGGGGCGATAGCGAGGGCCCCGCACACGCACGCACCCAAACGCAGCTTAAAAAGGTCGAATATGGATTAACCAAAAATAAACGCCAAGTGTCCTGCCTGCCGCTGGGTTACGCAAGGTGGCGGGGGGGGACACAGGGCTGGTGGCACCCAGGGAGGTCTCCTCAATTTTTCCTGCCTCCCGCTCCCCCAGAAACCCCCCAGCACGGCGCCCAGGATTACGGCTCATTTCCGTCCCGTGCCCGGGAAGAGGAGCGGGAGCTCTGGGGATGCGGGGAGATGCTGAGGTAGGGGGAGATGACAGAGCAACCCCTCACCAAAAAAAACAACAACCCCCACCCCATCCCTGAAAGTTGCTGGCGGCGGCGGCGGAGTCCGTCGGGCCCCGTTTGCCCCCTAGCCCGCCCGGTACTTACGGGACCGCCGCTGCTCGGTGCCTACATGCCCCGCGGCTCCGGCGGGGCTCGTCCCACCGGGGGCTCTGCTCTTCCCAACCCTCTCCTGCTGCGGGGCAGCCCCCCGGGGCTGGCGGGGGGCTCCGGCGGCCGCCGTCGGTCCCGGCTCGTCCTTGGCGGCGGCGGCGGCGGCTCTGCAGCGGCGGCTGGAGGCAGGGACGGCAGCGGGGGAAGGAGGGAGCGGGCGCGGAGCGGGTGTGCACGGGGGGGGGCCCGGTGGCAGCAGGTGTCTCGGCGACCTCCGGGCTCCGGCAGCCATCTCCCCCCGCCCCGGGACCGGCGGGGCTGCCCGGGCGGGACGGCCGGGAGGAGCGCGGGGGAGGGATGCGGGGATGGAGGTGGGGGGGTGGGGGGGGCCCGGGGGCGGTGGAAGGACAGGACGTGTGTCCTCCCGCCTCGCCGCAACTTCGGGGCTGGCCGCCAGCCCCGGGGGAAAGGGAGGGGGGAGAACGGGGGACGGGCAGCCCTCCCTCCCGAAACCGGCCCGCCTCCCCTGGCACCAGCGCCGGCCCCAGCGCTGGAGAGGGCAGGGGAGAAGAGACCCTCTTCTGTCGCCTCTCTCCTCCTTCTCCAGGAGGGAAAACCCATGGGAAAATGACACAGTCCTCCTCTCCGGGCACTGCCCGTCCCCAGCCCCAAGGAGGGCTGGAGGAGTGCGGTTGGACTCATTCCCTCCCGCCAGCATCTTACATCTCTTTGCTGACTGAACTGGTGGGCACTGGCCAGGTGCCCACCCTGGTGCCCCCCAGACGGTGCAGGGCAGCCCAAGGGTCCCCATCGGTCACAGGGAGGGGGGTTGACACGGAGCAAAGCCCCCGCAGGCAGCAGCATCCTCCAGCTGTCGCCAGGGCCAGTATTAAAGCATCAGCTGATCCCGCAGCACTGGTTTAGAGCAAGCCAGACTGGGGGGGG
>JAWWES010000042.1:6093807-6221254 GCA_035583135.1 Lophotriccus pileatus
GGAGATCAAGCAAAGGATGGGGGGAGACAGGCAGAGGCCCTGCTGGGGTCCCCTTGTCCCTGGCTGCGTGCCTACTCTGCCCCAAAATGAGCTGGTGGCTGCAGGCAGAAGGACCACGGTTCCAGCAGGAGGTGGCAGGGGTTAGAGCCCAACTCAGGCCTCACCAGGGGGGCAGCTGCTCTGAAACCTCCCCATGTCCTGGCTCGGAGCCACTAAAATGCTGGGCATCACCCTGAGAGCACCTGCCCGCTCCGACAGAGCTGGATCCCAGCAGCACCTGTGTCCAGGCACTGCCCTTCTGCCTTCCCGGGCGCTGATGCCTGGCCTGGGGACAGGACCACCCGTAAGGGCTGTGGGGTGGCTGCCACCCAACCTGGCACCTCAGCCACCTGCAACAGCATCCCTGTGGCCACCGGGCCTGGAAAGGCCATTTCCAGAGAGGATTCAACCTACCTAAAAGCGTGCTATCTGTGGTTAGGCACGAGCTGCCTGATGCAGGACCTCCCCTCACCATCCCTGGTCCCTGAGGCAGCCTGGCCGCCTGCTTGCTCAGGTGCTGTGAGTGCCCTCGGGGCAGCTCAGGTGAAAGAGATGCAAAAAATATGGGGAAAGGGGAAAATGTATTTAGGGCTATATTTTAATCCCTGTAAAAAGTAGCATCCGCTCTCTCTGCAGGAGAGCTCAGCCAAATCTCCGAGGCTGCTGCAGTGCAGGGGCTTGGGGCGATGGGGGATGCAGGATCTTGCACCCCTCTCTTGGATACCTGCTCCCTCACTCTCATGCTGCCCACCACTGCCTGCTTGGAGAGGAGATTTAGGGGTTGGCAACAAGTCTTCCATGCCAAATATTCTTTTCCCAGGACAACAAAAGGGCTGATCTTGAGTTTCATATTGAAAAGAGGCAGAAGCTGCATTTAACCCCTTCTTTTGCCTTCATGGTCCAGTGCAACAGGGCCTGGGGGACCAGGTTTCCAGGGACCTGGTCCACTGGGGATGGCACAGAAACACTCAGCTGGTCCCATGCCCATATTGCTCCCCCAGCAGCTCAGGGGCCTCATTTATCCCTCCCAGGATTCACTGCTCCCCAAGCTGGAGCCCTCAGCAGGTCTTGGCTCACAACTATTTCAGCCCCCGTGATGTTTCATGAGGGAAAATATTTCCCAGCAGATTTTCCAGGTGGGATGAGGGGGGCAACAGCAACCCCCCACCTGGGACAATATCCAGCTCCCCCATCACACCCATGACCCCCCACCATCACCATCAATGGGACATTTAATCCCCATCACAGCCCAAACCCCACACGTGAGACAGAGACAAAGCCAGGTCTGGTGCACAGCTGGGCACAGCTGGAGGGTGTCTGCAGTGGGAACAAGCAGTGGAGGGCAAGGACTGGTGGTGACACACATGGCAGGCCCCCCCAGCCTGGCAATTCCCCTTCACTGGGAATAAAATCCAGCTAAAGCCTTGCCAGTGGCTCACAGTGAGTAAGCTTCTGCACTGAGAGCCCAACCCCAGGTTTGCAGTTTCACTGGCACAGTCCTTCAGTGTCTTAAAAACCAAAACCCACAACATTTTTCTGGGGGAAAAGGCAGCAAATCCCCAAAACCTGCTGCTGGGTCTGGGCCACCAGACACCATGCAGCTTGTGGGGACTGTTCTGCAGTCATCAAAATGCCTTATTTGTGCATTTAAACACCTGAAATCCTTTTTACGTTTTTAAAAAAAAAGATGCCCTGATGGCTACAAAGGTCCAGTTTGAAAAATAAGCACCAATGGCACCTCAAGATAAAGCCCACAACTCCAGAAGATGCAACTGGACTTTTCCTCTGACTTCCCCAGCCCCTCAGTGCCCTCTTTGCCTGGATTTCTGGGCTGGAAGGAGATAACACAGGCGTGAAGCTGCCTTTCCACCTTCATCTCCCTCCTTCCCACGGCTGCAATGGCGCCCCAGGGCGGGACCCTCAGCATCCCAGCTGGGCCCTCAAACACAGCAGAGCCCCGACCAAAGGGAGCTCAGCCAGCTTCTCCATCGCCTCGTTACCTTTGCCTGGCATCTCCTCTCGCAGCAGGCTCTGTGAGCAGGTTGATAAACGCGAGGCGCCGCGCTCCGACAGCTCCTGGTGTGCAGCCACCTCCTGCAGGGAAGAGCCTGCTGGCAGCCAGGCCAGGGGAGCAGGGGGATGTGGAAGGGCTGTGTTGGGAGCCTGATGTTAGTCCAGCTCTGCACAAACCCATCCAGGCCAACACCAGCCCTGCAGGGCGAGCCCCAACGTCAGCGTCCTGTTTGTAGGAGAAAAATCAGCTGAGGGTTTTTAACCCACGTGCATCCTAAAACAGGACTTTGGGAAGGAGAGGACCTGGGTCTGTGCACTCCCAGCACAAATCCAGAGCTGTCCCTGGAAAGGCAGGGTGGCATCTGGGTGACACAGCCTGCTTGGACTATTCCCACAGGCACCTGCATCCCAATAATGGCATCTGACGTCAGACAGGACAAACACAGCACCAGGCCCTCAGGTCCCTCTGCCAGAGCTGAGTCTTGCAGGTGACACTTGTGACTCCTGAGATTTGGCTTACACCCATTCCTATTCCTGTACTGGCCTTACATCCATCCCTGTCTTGTCTGTTCATTACTAACCTCCTCTTCTCCAGAAGTCTGGCCAAAAATCATGAAGGTCTGAGCCCAGCTGCTCCTACTCCTGGGCACCCCCTGTCCCTCCCGGCCTCAATTAAGAAGTAAACACAGGTATAGATCACCTTCTCCCACCCTGTGACTCCCAGGGCCACCCCACCATCCCCACCTCTCCTGTTTGCTTGATCCCATGGGGAATTCAGGAATTTGGTGCTTAAACAACCACACAGAGCTGGCCAGTATCTTGGATCCCAGCAGCCATAACAGCAATCGAGGCAGAGAGCAGAGCAAGGAGAAGGGTGGCACAGAGACCACGGGGATGGTGCTATGGGTAGTGTGTGCCTGGCACAGATCAGGCACAGCTCCAGTCTGGCACAGCTCTGCCCTGCTACCACCATGTCCTACCCTCGGAGTAATTAAGGAACAAAAATAAACAGGGATGGTTTCATCCCTGCTGGGATAATTCCTCCCCCTGGGGTGGTGTGTGCCCACAGGGCTGCCCCAGAGGTTGGGGATGAGGCAGACAAAGCTGCTGGAAATGGAAATTTCACAAGAAGGGAGGAAGTTGATTCTTTCGGGGGTGTGACCAGGCATCGCCCTCCGACAGCTTTATTTGCCACTGTCATATGTCTAAATAACTCCTGGAAGAGGCTGCTGGGAGTTTACATCTCCTTCACCTCTGCTTCCCTCTTGACTCTGGGCTCATGCAGCCCCAATTTCCAAAGTAATTCATCCCAAACAGAGGGAAAATCTGGACTTGCAGCACCACTGCCTGACCCAGCACAACCCTCTCACCACCAGCCAGACTTTAGTGAGTGCAGAACCCTGGGAAGGCTGGATCTCCAAGACTTGGAGTAGAAACCACAAGCCTCTGGTGGATATGGAGGCAAGGATGCTACTTGGGGTGAAAGGGTGATGTTATGCCAGGAGGGAAGTGGCTCCCTGGGCGCAGTGGGGCTCGTAACCCACTCCAGTGACCCAGAGGTTGGTACCCCAACCTGTTCTCCATCCCTGCCTGGGGCTGGGGATGGATCTGGAGGGAAGAGCACATGAAGTATGAGAAGACATGCCCACGAGAGCAAGCAGCGAGGGTGGGCAGAGGCAGGGGCCGATGGCGTGCTCAGCCAACACGCTGAAGTCAGCACTCTCCGGAGCCATCTGTTCCCGGCGAAGCCCCGGCGCAGACGGACTCGCCCCGGCCCCCGGCAGCGGGTGCCGCAATTCGGTGATTCATGCGGCGGGGGGACGGCGTAAAGCCGGACGGACACCGCAAAGCCGGACACCGCCTCTGCACCGTACCGGCCCCGGGGACGGGGCTGGAAAATCCTGCGTTAGCCACGCTGGGGAAAAAAGCCTTTTCAACCATTTTTCTGGTCGCGTGAGCTGGCTTTTAAACAGCAACGCAAGCTCCTCACTGCCGGGCCAGAGATCCAACTCAAGCTGGTTTTTCCCTTAAACCAGAGCGCAGGAAACCTCCCGCTTCATGGGCTCTGAACGCTCGTTGGAAAAGGCCAAGTTCATCAAGCAGCCTACTAGCAAAGCCAGCGGGAGCTCTGCACTTGTCTTCTGGGAGTAATTGGAAAATGCAGCATCAACAGGAGTTTCTGGGGAGCCTCAGACCTGTCTCCCCTGGATTATAAGTCTCAGGGCAGCGAAGAGCTTGCCTGCAGAGTCTTCAGAGCAGGGAAACTGAGGCACAGCAGCGCAAAGCAGCAAGAGGTGGTTGCAAAGACCCAGCTGAAACTGTGCCATCACCCTGGCAATGATGAGCTCTCTGCCCCACATCCAGCCTGGCTGCCTTGCAGAGCAGCACACAGACAGCAAGGAGAATGTGGGGCAGGGAGCCACAGGGAAGGACTGTGCAGCCACGTCCAGCCGCTCTCAAGGCTGTCGCTCACCAGATGCTGACCTCCACCAGCTTTGTGCAGCCTCATTAAAGCTAAGCTGAGCCATAACTCATCCAAGCAGGGCAGTCCACATGAAAAGCTGGCAGCGACAACTTCCAGCATTTCAGGCCTCTTTCCAACAGGAGTTGGGTGTCACTCACAGCATTGCCTTCCCTGCTCCTTACTTGCATCGGAAAACGGCCTTGGAGCTGCTCCTCTGGCAGCTCAGGAGAGCAGAGGGCGAAGGGGTGGCTGCCTGGCAGGGCTGTCCCCCTCTCCCCTCGGACCACTGCACTGGGGGCATACCTAGAGCAAATACGAGGTTATTCGTGCCTAAAAGCAGAACCTGAATGCGAATGAGAGCCAGCAAGGACCACCCCCCCACCCCCGACTGCCCGGAGCCCGGGGAGGCAGCAGGAGAGCTGGGACCCCCCAGCCCCGGAGGTGCCAGGTCACCTCTCCATCCCCGCTCAGCCTCTCCGCTCCCCGGTACGGCCTCCCAGCGCCACCTAACGACACGGGCCGGGGACAAGGACGTTCCCGGGAAAACCGGACACATCCCGGTCTCTCTCGAGAAGGATGGAAAGGAGGGGCAGGGATGGGGAGGCAGGAGGCAGCGGGACACCTGGCTGCGGCTTGGGGGCACAGGCAGCAGAGGAAGGGGGAGCTGGAGGTTTTGAATAAGGATTTACATGATCGCAGTGATCCCTCCTCTGCCCATGAGGCTCAGTCCCCCATCCCTGCCCTTCACTGACCTTCATCATCCCATGGCTTTTCCCACAGATCAGCATTAACCCCAGGGCCTTGGCCAAGTTCAGGGTTGAGCAAGGTCACTGAGCTCAGCAAGGACAGACATTCCCCTTAATCTGTTATCACAGCCCAAAAATCACCCTGGAGCATCCTCAGTTTGGGAGCAGCCGCTCGCTGTGCTCAGCAGGAGCACGGTGGCCTTTACCACGGCTACAAAAGCACCCTGACATCAACATTCAAGGCCACGTGGAAGAAAACCCTGGGGAAGAGCTGGCTCATCTCTTCCCAAAACCTTCAGATTTGATGCAGCCACAACAACCCCTTCACCATCACATTTCTGGCTGGGCTGTCAACCCAGATGGCTGCCCCCTACACTGGGTGCAGCCCCCTCACCTCCACACCCTCTTCCCAAACCTCTGATTCACCTCAAAACCCAGAGCTGATGTAATCTCCCTCTCAGGAGTTCAGCATTAAGGCTGCATCAGCCATGAGACGTAACAAGAGCCACATCACACAAGCAGCTGTTCCACAAAAGCTTTATTGCTCGTTTGCGTACGAGTTCCCAGTATCACATTTCCCGAGTTTCTTAATGAGCTTGCAAATGAGATTTAAATAGAAAAGGATGGGAGAAAAGAAGGAAAAAATAGAAGTCAGAGATCTCCCTTCCTTAAGGCTGGGACAGCAATGGGGTGGGAATACAGTGCCCCATGGGAGAGGGCTGGGCTGAGGTGGAGGTTGAGTGTGGACAAACCACCATTGGCTGCCCTGGGTCCGTTTTCCCTCTGCCTCCACCACAGAGCCACTGCTGCTGTCATCATTTACACAGGTCAGAGAGGAGGGGTTGCAATCCTGCAGCACTCTGGCAGGGAGCACGGGGGGGTCGGGGACAGCCAGGCAAGGGGGCCCCGCTGACGCTGCCCCTGCGCCGCGGATAAAGAGGAGATTACAGCTCGCGGCTTGTAATCTGGCTTAAAACCTGACACCGTCACCGTAGTCAATCTGGGCTAAGAGAAGCATTTAATAAGCTTCAAAACACACAGGCCAAAAAAATAACCCCACTAGTGAATAGAGTGAAAGGGCTCAAGGCACTGCTTGCACCAGTCAGCGCTGGCAGGTACTGATGGACACAGGATCCCTCATGATCCGGAACAAGGCAATTACTTGCTTGTTATCCAAATCCACCCCATAGGATAGAACCCAGGCTCTGCTGGGGTTTGACTGTGGGAGGCAGAAAGCAAAGTACTGCCCTTTTCTGCCTGCACAGAGCTCACAACAAGTGGAGGGCACCTGGTCCCTCCCTGTGTGGAGCTGCCTTGCCTTGGGACGTGTCACAGGAGCCGTGGTGCTGGGCTGGCTGCTCCCAGGTTAAGGCAGTCTCAGACAAAGAAGCCAGACTCAAGCAGTAGGTCCAATTTGGCTTCCTTGGAAGGGTTTATTTAAAAACCAATTATCATTAAAAGATGCTTGCTCTGGCACGAATTACAAGGCAACAAAGCCATTTGGCTTGTGGCTTAAAGGGGAGGCAGCATGACACAGGGAAACGTCTCCACGCGACTTGCCGTGGGGAAAGTGGCTGGCAGGACTCCTCCAGGTGCACACACACCTCCCCTCACCTGCACTGCATGATTCATTAATGCTCCAAGGACTCAAACAACAAGAATCACCCCCAGGAATGGCAGCCTGGCTGCAGAGACGCAGGGCCAGCCAGCAGCCTCGTGTCTTGAGGACATTCACTTTGGGAACCCAGAGTTCATCGTTACCAGAGAGGCCTCAGTGTGACACACCTCTCCAAAGCAGCCACCAGCCCTGGGCACAAGCCCTGTGCTCCCAGGCTCTGCTCACGACCCGCTGGTGTTGCCCCAGGACGGCTGCACTGGAGCAGTGCCCCGATCCCAGCAGTGCTGCCCTAGTGACCGATCAGCCGCAGCATCTCCGCAGGATCCACGATCTTCTCTCGGGGTTTGCCAGCAGCTTTGCCTCTTGCCACTTCAGCAGCATCGATCTTCTCCCAGTCCGAGAAGGAAACAGGACGGACCCCTGGGGTGACGGTGACAGACGGGAGAGAGGACTTAACCAGGTGAAAACAAGCTCAGCCTCACCTCCCCATGGGCAGGGACCTGATGTGCCAGCAAACCTGCCCTTTTCTGACCTCAACCTCACAAAGGAGAAGTAATTTCTAACGCTGGGAGGAGAGGGACGGTAGGTTCCAGTCAACTTAGATCAGTCAGGCCTTTGAGAGCCGTAACAACGGCGAGCACGGAACCACCTCGGGGGACAAAATGCTTCCAGTTCACTGTTAAACCTCAGCCAGTTTAAGAGGCAAAAGACACACACACACTTTAATTGAATGTCTTTAAACACAGCTACAGCAAATTACTCTCATGGGCATTTTAATCTTTCCCCTAACTTGCTTGGAAGGATTACTAGGAAAACCACTCAAGAGCAATAGCTCACTGTCTCAGAGCTGACAGTGACATTTTACCCAAGGTCTGTGCTGCTTTTAATGGCCTTTCCCAGAAAGTGGTCATTAACCTTAGCAATGACACAGTTTGAGGGAATTCAAGTCCTGCTCTCCCTGGACTTTGGAACATTGAAACAGCAGCAAAACACATTCCCATGGTTCAGACTCTGCTCCTATAAGGGGCTCACAGGACTCACTGCCCCAGGATACCCAGATCCAGGAGCAGTCTGGCTGCACTGTCCCTTCCTGCTGGCTGCCCCACACTGACCTCGGCTGCGCAGGATGCTCTCCACAGCCCCAAAGCCTTCTCTGGAGGGGGACATGTCCAGCACACCCCCCTGGAGATCCTCCAGCACAGACTGGGCAGTGTCAAAGCTGTCGTTCATGGTGGTGATGATCACGCCCGTGGGTCCTCTCTTCACCCACCCGCTGCAGTACAGACCTGCAAGGGCACATGGACCAGCCAGCCTCAGGTCAGCACGTGGTCGTGGACCCTCCTGGCTGCAAGTGCTTGCCCTGTTTCCCATCTTGGCAGTGGGAACAGACCCTTGGGCAGTGCTGTCACAGCAATTTGTGTACCTGCAGACCAGCACTAAGCAGCCATATGGGCTGTGTCGCTTTAGTAACAGGATCCAAGGCCCAGTAAACCCCCCCTGTGCTAAACCAGACACCCCTAGCACAAGCTGGGGATGGGCCAGCTCTTAACCCTTTACAGAGGCAGCTCATTTCCCCAGTTTCCACTCTCCAAGGTGTGCAGCTGCCTTGTATCCGCGCCCTTGGTGAACAGAGCTTCCCACCCCAAAGCCCCCGACCCACCAACTGCACTTGACCCACCCCACTCGACATGCCCCACAAAAAATCCCTGTGGATACAGACCTGGGACACCCTCCACTCTGCCCGAGCTGTTGGGGATGATGCCACGCTGGGTGTCGAAGGGCACGGCCGGGTCCAGCGGCAGGCTCCGGTACCCGATGCTGCTGAGCACCAGCCCACACTCCAGCTCCTCCAGCTCTCCCGTGGGGATGGCTCTGGCAGAGTCACCTGAGCCCTGAGAGAGGGAGGAAGAGGCTGCTGGTCCCCACAGTCACCCCTGCAGAGGAGCAGACTGCTCAAGTCCCCTTCGGCACCTTTGATCCCTGGGTATTTGCTAAAGGCTGTTCTGCTGTTCCCTTTGGAAGGGGAAAAGCTCTTGGTGGTACCAGATTCTCCCAGAGCCTGCCAGCAGCGACTCCAACCAGACAGCAACACAAAGCTGTCCTTGGAGAGACTCCTGAGGGATACAAGTGTCCTGCTCCATCCCTGCAGCCTCCCAGGGACATGCCAGCCCCCCTGAGCCCGTACCTCCAGGCGGGTCAGGGCCACGCGGACGCCCCTCGCCCTCTTCCCATCAGGGGTGGGAAGCACTTCCTGGGGGCTGCGCTGGAACTTCAGCCCCCACTCCCGGGGGGCTGCTGCCTGTGCCTCCACTGGCTTCTCCCTGGGCTTCTCCAGGGCTGTTTTGATCATCAGCTCAGTCAGTCGCTTCCTGGGCCTGGGAGCATCTAAGAAGAAAGAGAGAGATCTTCACGACAGGAATCAGCAAGAGCCCCTCGGGACACAGCACAGAGCCAAGGCAGTCTCGGTATGTGAGTCTGTCATGTCGATGGGAGTCCAACGCCTCTGAGATGACAAACTGCAAGTCAAAGTGACCAGGAGAGCCCCTGAGGCTTGGGGCCAGTGGGACACACAAATCAAATCCTGCAGTTTTCCTGTCTTGCTGGTGCTCAGAGGCAGCAGCCTGTGGAGAAGAGCAGGTCTCTGGACACCCTTGAACTCAGTGTTTTCTTTTTAGCTCTACAGGAAGCTCTTAAATCAACCGCCTTGGGATCTCCCCTGCAAGGTCCCCTCAACCCTCCTGACCCTCATGCCCTCATCACTCAGAGGGTAAGCACCACTCCCATGCAGCAAAGTGGCTGCACAAAGAGAGAAACAGGCTGTTCCCTTGTCTTGGTGCCTCCCAGCGCTCTGAGAACGAGACACATCATGGTCACCACACTTTTATGTGCCAGGCATTAAGCACAGGACAAGAGGTTCACTGATGTACACCCTGAACATCTCCAGATCGCTCCTGGAAGCTTGTCTGACGATGTGAGTCCCTGCCTGGAGGAGCATGGCTCACTTCCCTCACCTTTAACAGCATTTTCGAGGCCTGTGAAGTCAGCAGAGTCCAGGACAGCTCTGGTACCAGGCAGGTTTATCATCTCCCGCAGCTCCTGGGAATTGCAGGCAGGAAGATGTTACCTCCAGAACAGGGAGGTCACCCAACAGCCCCAAGCCCCCTTCCCCAGCACTCTGGGCCAGAATCCAGGGAATGGATGCAGGAAGGAGGATGCCTGGGTTCCACTCCCACCCCCAAACCACTTCTCAGTTGGGATGGGCAGTCTGGGGCTCAACACTGGGAAGCAGCTGCCCTGCACCTCACCTTGATAGTGAAAGCGACTTGGAGAGGTCCCCTCCTCCCAACCAGCCAGACACGCTTCACCTTGCTGCAGGCAAGAGCTGCCAGGGAGCTGTCAGTGATGTCTGTCTTCTGCAAAACAGATTCGGGAGAGGGGGATGAGGGCAGATCTGGAGGGAGCCAGGGGGAAGGCACAGCCTCTGAAGGTGAAAAATCAGCAGAAAAGCTGGCTGTGCATGCAGAGAGCCTGGGAGAGGACAGAAAACAAGTCATCTCCTTTGCACAGAGCTATTTGCACAGCTGGTCCCTCATCACCAAATGTTCTTTCCGAGGCCATAACGCACCAGAGGTAACGAGCCAGCACCCCGTGAGGCTGCCTCGGGGGATCCACCCAGGCAGGTTCACCTTGAGGCCAGCAGAGCAAAGCCTTCCAGTGATCTTGATTCTGAGGTGCCTGCAGATGCTGCTGGGTGACTTCCCAGCTCAGGGCATACAGGCTGTGGATGAAACCTGCTGCAAACCACAGCTCAAATCACCACCTGCTTGCCCCAGGCAGCTCCAGCACAAGCACAGCACGGCCAGAGCTCACCTGGCACTGGCACCTTGCAGCAACCCTGTGCTCTGTTTCAACTGTTTGTGTGTATACCTAGATTGCAAGATCTTTTCCAGAGAAAATATGACGGGAGGGACACTTTTTGGATACCAGCAGAGCAATCCAGAGAGCTCTGCAGCATTATCCAAGGCATGGCCACAGCCTTGGATCACTCCCTACGTACTGTGAATCCATGGGTGCACCCAAGAGGCAACAGCCTTCCCTGGGAAAGATCCCAAAGACAAAGGAGTCTGAGGTTTTGCTGAGATGGATGGGAACTCCAGCAGGGAGAGGATTTGGGCCCTGGGCTGCCTTCATGGTGCAGAGCACCCGTCACTCACCCTGAGGAGTTGCAGTGGGGACAGGAGGATCCGGGCAATGTCCAGTGCCACGTTGCCATGACCCAGAATCAGCGCCGTCTCACAGCTCAGGTCAGGCTTCAGCTGTGGGGAAAGAAAGACCCAGCTGTGAGTGAATCCACGTGGCCTCCACGATGTACAGCCCCTCAGACCTGCTCCCACCACCCAAACTCCCTTCCACCCCCCTTTGCTCCAAAAAGAGGTGATGCAGGTGAGGAAACTCCACACCAGACAGAGCAAAACAGATGCTTCTGGCTGATCCCTCTTCCCCACTCTTCCTGCAATGGCATCTCTGGGAGCAGGAGCTGTCTTGGCCAAAAAGCCTCCTCAGGATGCAGAGCATCACCCCTCCACGTTCCCATCTGGCCCAGCCAAAATATGCTGCCAACGTACAGAGCCAGCTAATCCGCTCTCACTGATGTGCAAATTGTTCACATTTCTACCATCTAAGAAGGATTTAACATGGTTCCTGCTAATCTTTTCCAATTGCAAGGCCTTTCAGGACTTAATCTGGAGCTGAATGTCTGCTGGGATGGGAGGAAGGATGGGAGGAAGGGCAGGGAAGCACAGGGCTGTACTCACGTCCCGGTTCTCGGGCAGCCCGTTGTACCAGCCCACGAACGCTCGGGCCGAATACACCCCGGAGAGGTTCTCCCCTGGGATCCCCAGGACCCGGTTGTCTTCAGCACCATAACTCTGGGGAGGGAGGAGACACAGTCAGAGATGTCACTGTGTGCAGGGTCTGACACAAAACACAAATCTCCCCTCCCAGCTGCTGCCTGGGACACTGCACGGCTGCCAACCCTTCCCAAAGGCTGGGATAGTCAGTGGAAGGGCTAAAGGAAGCCCAGGCACAGGGGCTTCATCCATCCCATCCCCCCGGGCTCCAGGGCCAAAGCTGACCTCCTTGGGGCAAAGCAGAGCACGACAAGCTGAGAACTGAGCAGGAGGAAGAAATCCATGCTGGGCTGAAACAGGCATTGGCCAGCACAGGGGAGAGGTTTCAGAGACCCGCACTCGACACCATGCTCTAGCACAGGCTCCCTGCAAGGGCTTCGGACAAGCCTTGGGGCACCTGAGCTGTCCCGAAGCTGGGAAGAGTTTCCCACGCTAATAAGGCGCCCAGAAACGCAAAAATCCTCTCCCCAAGTTCCCAGTGGGGATCTGCAGACCTTCTCTGCGATTTCTGGGATGCCAAGGCCGCCCAGGTACCCACCAGCACCACGGCGTGGTACGCCTGCCGCAGCTCCGGCACCGTGACGTCCCTGCCCACGGTGACGTTCCCGTAGTAGGCACAGCGCCCCGAGCGCGCCGTCTGCGTGAAGGTGTTGATCACGTTCTGCAAAGATCAGAGAGCCTGGAGTTATGTCCAAGCCACAGCCGGGGCCAAGGCCTGCTGCTGACAGGAGATCCCCGCTTCGCCCCCCCTCCTCGTTTGGTTATTCTGAGACTCTTATCTACCAACAGCCAAAGATAAGTCACAGGGAGATAAGCACAGCTGGGACTTGGCACTCTCTGCACTGCCCTCTTTGGAAAGGAAAACCCATTTTTTGTACCCGCCTGGGGAGGACAAGACCCTTCCAGTGCCTTCAGCCCCTTGGAACAAACTCCACTGCAGGGGAAAACTCCTTCCCAAAGGTGAGGCTTGCAAGGGAGCCCCACCAGCACCTCCTTCCATCCAGGGTGCTGCCCTCCAGCCTCCTCTGCCAGCCTCTCATCTCAACCCTTCCCAAAACCCACTTCCTCAAGAAAGGATGAGGGCAGGATAGCATCAGAGCCTTTTCTTCTGAGTAATTTGGGCTATGCAGCAAAACCACCACTTGTTCCCCTGCAGCTCCAGCTGGGCTCAGCCTGGAGACAGGACAGATATCACAGACCCAAGCCCACATCTGTTAGGTCCACTCGTCTCTCAGCCCAAAGAGGTCCAGGCATTTTGGTCTTAGGATCATCAGGGATTAGAAGAAACCACTGCAAGATATTGCTGTGTCTGGATCTCCCGTGTCTGGATCTCCTGTGCCCCACCCTTCCAACCACCTCCACTCCAGCTCAGACACAGCAGATACCTCTGAGTACAACTCACTGCCAGACGGAGAAAAATGGTTGTGAAACCCTTGGCTTAACTTTGCCTTGCCCAGGTGAGCACCTACAGCCCAGTTCCACACCCCCAACAGCAGCTCTGTCTGTTCCCAGAATAATTACAGATTAAAGAAGGGCAAACAGCAGCAGCAACAAGCAGGCAAGGGGAGGGAGCACCAACCTTCACTTCGGGGTGGTCTGGGGCCACCCCAAAACGGACGAGCCCAAAGGGAACGGGCAGCTTCTCGTAGATGTCCACCTGGGCCCCGCCGTGGTGCTGTGGGAGAAGAAGGTCACGGTTATGGGATGAGGACAGAAAGGTCAGAGGAGCCCGGCAACACTCATCTGCTGCTGGGGGACACATGGGGCAGGAGGGAGGGCTGCACCACAATCCCACAGCCAGAAAAGCCTCTTCCAGGCTTTTCCATGCACGGGATGATGGTGTGCTTGTTACTGCCAGCTCAGATCCCAAGGTGTGTAGTAGAGAGTGACCCCAAGCACCATCAAGTACATCTCGTGAGGGCTCCATTGCCCAACCCAACCCACTTCCACACTAACCTGGTGGCTCTCCAGTACCCAGAGGGGGCTGATCAAAAGAGCCCCCACACCACTTGGGGAGAACCCAGTGCAGCACCCTGGCTGCTGGGGAACCTTCCAGACATCTGCCAGCCCCCAGCAGAGACGCCCATGCCCTGAGATCCCCCGGGGCTGAGTCACATCAGGGTCGGAGCTTTAGACAGATGTTTGGCTGCAAGGCTTTTGTTATCTTGTATTTTGAGTCAGCCTCTTCCTGGAGATTAAGCAGCCCTGAAATTTGTCCCTGAGGCTTAGGAACAGCTATTTTCCAACACGTACCAGAGACAGCACGGTTTAATGACAGGGTTAAGCTGCTGCATCTCTGGTGGGTGCCAGCAGCGCAGTGCCGTGCTCGGGTCTCATTTCCCAGCACACCAGACCGCCCAGAGCACTGACACCAGGTAAAGCATCACCCACGTGTCTTAATTCAGCTGGGTGAGCTCAGAGGAGGGAGGGGAGCAGGTCCCACACATCCACTTTTAACACGGGGTTAATGTCACTCCTGCTGGGTGATGACAGCTCCCGCCGAGGCAGATCCCTGCTGCTTATTTGATTCCAGAAAATTCACTAGGGATGAACTCGCAGAAACCAAGGCGGCTCTGGTGTGGACGGCCCAGGGTCCGGGCAGGGATGGAGGCAGCCCCAGCCAAAGGGGCCCAAGAGGACGCTGTGGGGTCTGGGCTGCCCCAAGCAGCACCCCAACAGCACAGAGCTGGCTGGGGCAGGGGCGGGACCCCACCAAACCGCCCCCCGGCCTCCTGAGAGCCAGGCACCACCAGCTCCCTCCCTCAGCTGCAGGTCCCGGCCGGCACCCCCGTACCTTGAGGATGTGCTGAGCCGTGTAGAAGCCGGCGGGGCCGCTGCCCACCACGCAGACCCGCGGCGCCGGGGCGGGCGAGGACAGCCACCGCCGCAGCCCTGCAGGGGAGAACGACAGGGAAGGCGTGAGGCCACACGAGAGCTGCCACCTGCCAGGGGCCACCACAGCCCTTCCCCGGAGCCCGGCACCCACCGAGCGGGGCTCGGCCCGCGGCCATCGCCGGGCTTTATGTACCGGCCCCGGGGAGGCGGAAACGCCTCGAGAGCAGGGCCGGCGGTCTCGGCGCTTACGGCCAGGCCGGGTTCGGTGGGACCGGAGAGAATCGGGGGATGTCAACTGCCCCGGAGCGCCAGCACTGAGACCTCCGACCCCGCGCTCCGGAGGGGCCGCGCTCCCGGCCCGAGGGGCCCCGCGGCCCTCACTCGGCCAGGGCTGGAGCAGGGGCCGGCTGTCGCAGCCCCCCGGCCCCGGTTCTCTGGCTGTCCCGCTCCCGGTGCCCCCCGGCCCCAACACGTGTCCCCCGGCCCAGCGCCGGTGCTGCCGCCAGGCCCCGCCCCTCACAGCACAGGCCCCGCCCCTCCTCGCCGTTGACCAATCGCCGGGCGGAACAGCGCAGTTATTAGCATAACCCCGCCCATCCGCCGCAGCGTGGCCACGCCCCCACGCCCTTAACCAATGGCGGCGCGCTGTCCCCTCCGCGGCTGCCCGGAAGTGAGCGGTACCATAGAGAGGCGGGGAAGGAGCGGTCGTGCCGCGACCGTTCACGCCGCTGCTCTCTATGGTGAGGCCTCCGCGGTACCCATCCCGCTCCCGCATCATCATCATCATCATTAACCCTGCGGGGGTTAATTGCCGACGTCCTTTTATTGCCCCAAAGAGATCAACTGCCGTGATCTGCCATCCCCCTGCAGAGCCTCCTCCTGCCCCTTGCTGGGAGAAACCCATTGCACCCCCTCGAAAAAGGATAAAAGGCTAGTGCCGGGGGCAGCGGCAAAATCCAGCCTCCACCGCGGTCCCTGCTTTATTTCCTCCTTAATCCCCATCACTCAGCTCGTTTCAAGTGCAACAACTCCCACCCCCCGTGCAGGAGCATCACCCCGTCCTGGTTCAGCCCCTGCACAATGCACCAGGCAGGAAAACCATCTCAGCGGGTCGAGGAGACGTTTAAGGGCTGGACAGATGCCAGCACACGCAGGCGAGCATTGACAGGGCTTTTTAAATGCAATTAAGAGCGAGGGGAGTTTACAGATGGAAGCTGGTTGTAACACGGGTCATAAAACCCACACGCTCTCTCTCATGGTCTTGGAAATCGGTTGATGGCTTTCTGTAAAGGCACGCTGAGAACGACAGCTGGCCCTGTGCCTCCGTCTGCTCCCGCCCCCTCGGGGGGTTTGGGGCAAGGACCAGGATTTCCAACGGCTCCAAGCACAGCAATCACCAACCCACTGCCCAGAGAGGCTCCAAATATCACCAGAGATGTCATCCACAGAAACAGCTCGGTTTAAATTTGGGGTGGGGGTGGGGGGGTGGTCTGAATGCCGGTCAGAATACTCCTTTTTCCCCCAGAATTCTTCCTTTTCCTCATTAACTTCTGTGTCCGCCACTTCTGACAAGGAATAATCCACATATTTCCCAAACCACAAGTCGCCTCCCTCTGGCTGAAGGAGCTGCGAGCACTTGCCTTTAGATGGCACTGCGTTAAACAACACCCACGGAGTCCGGCTGGGAAAAGGGCTGCTGGTCCCACCAGTGCTCGGAAACATTTTGGGACGGATCTCTTTGCAGCAGGAGAGGACAAAGAGCATTTTGTGCCCACAAGCGGGAGCACGTGAGGCTGAGATTACCCCGCCTGAAACGAAAGCACCTCTAATGCTCACTCAGCCCGTGGCTGGAGCCAGGAACACCCTTAGCTTGGCACACTGACCTTAATTGAGCTCTGATGCTCAATTAAGAGATTAATCACAGGGCAGGAGGGCAGCTCTGGGGAGGGTCTCTGCCACCTCTGAGTGACCAACAGGAGCTCTGGGGCCATTTGGTCCATCCAACTCTCCTAAGCTTCCCCCCCCCCCAGCTACAGACCCAGCCTAACCTCTGCCCAAATGGGAATTTGCCCTTTGGATGTTTCACAATGTCCTGGATCGAGGAACCCGCGTGGGGCCGGATAGAGGTGGCAATGTCACCAGCCCAGGGCATCAGCATGTCCTGGGCCCCAGCCCAGGACAAATCAGCAATCACCATTTCTGATGCCAAAGGGGTCACACTGGATGGATCCAGGGCCAGTTTTCCCTGCCAAAAGGCTGGATCTGTTACACAGGGACACGCCATGGCCACACCAGCTCTGGCCCCACGTCACAGTGGCCACACAGGGACACTTCTCCAGTGGGTATGAGGATGTCCCTGCACTTGTTGGTGGAAAAGGAGGCATGTGATGCCCATAGGAGGGAAAACACCACGGACTGCCTGCTGCAAACATCACCCTGCCATGGGCCAGGAACAGGGCAGAGCATTCCTGTGCCTTGGGACACGTTTGCAATGGGGAGCCTTATAAATCCTGGTTGTGAGGCTGTGGGGGTCCAGCCCAGGTGGGAGGACAGCCCAAATCAGGGAGCAAAGCCCCAGGCTCAAAGCAAAGCCACACTGGTCCCAGCCTGGCCAGCTGCCCTTTCTGCTGCCAGCTCCCCCCAGTGACGCTGGGCTGGACTTTGTCATCGGTCTTGCAGGTCTGGGACAGCAGAGCACCCTGGTGAAGCCAGACACAGCAACCAGAGGGGGCTGGAACCAGCCACGTGAGCATCCCAGCCCCTGGCAGCAGTGCAGTGGGCAGGGTTCACCCTCCCCAAACAGGGAAAGTCTGCCAAGCCCTGGACACCTGCCTGCATCCGACAGGTTGTTCCCCTGCAATAGCAATGACCAGGTCTGGGGGCAACTCCAGAACCCCAGTACAGACACCCCCCATGGGGTGAGGGTCTTTCCCCCAGCCCCACCCAAGGCACCACACCAACCCCACACCAGGCACTGTATGACTTGCTACAGAAACAAAACACAATAAAGAAAATCCACCTCAAAATGTTAAGGCTGAATTTGCCAAACCATTGTTCCTAAAAGGGACTGATTTAGCCCAAAGTCAGGCAAAGCACAAGCAGCAGTGACACAACCCCCTCCCCACCACCTATCCCTTCCCTGAGCCCCCAGCCACACAGTGGCAGCTCCATCCTACAGCTCCTGGTGGTTGTCAGTCCTGGATGTCCTGGACACAGTGCTGCATCCCTCACAGAGGGGGGGTTTCCTCTCCCCAAGCGTGAAAGCAGAGTGGATAAAACTAAGCCCTGGCTAAAAATAACTGTGGGGGGACCCTGATCCTTCTGTCCCCGGTGTTTTGCCACCTGGCTCTGCTCCTGCAGTGTCTCTGTGCACTGTTTTCTAGCCAAAAGCAAGACATAGGGGAGGGACATTTCCCACGCGATGACTTTGTGGAGGTGTTGGTCTGTGCAGCCCCAATCCTGCTAAACACATCCCTGCTGCAAGTCCCTGTGGGAAGCAGCCCCCCGAGTCCTGCAGGCCTCACTGGATGCCCACCAGCTCCGTGATGGGGGGAGCGTGGACCATCAGCTCCTCGTATCTCTGCAGGAAGAGCCGGAGCCTGGAGCCGTAGGAGTCCTCGTTGTAGGGCAGCTTCTTCTGCTTCAGGTACTGGGAGACAATGGGCTTGATCTGCAAAAGAAAAGGCAAGGTCACCTCTGTGTGGGATCCCTGGGTGTTTGTACAATGTTCCCAGCCTGAGGCACCCCCATAAGGAGCCAGAAAACCCATCCCACGTGCCTAAAGCACGGCTGGAGAAGGCAGCACCAAACCATAACACCTTTGCCATGAAAACTACGAGGAAGGTGGTTTCCAGTTGCAGCAACACAGGGAGTTCACCTTGGCAAAACGCCTCTGTGGGGCCCTGATTCAGGAGAGAGGCCCCAGGGAGAGCCAGCCACGCATGCTCGGCACTCACACCGTAGTTATCCCCACGTGCCCACACAGCCGGCTCGGCAGCGGGGCTGGGAGGTGCCACTACTTAATTACCCCCTTCTCTGGAACATGTCTGTGTGGGAGACAGGTCCTGCCAGCCCTGTGAGCTCGAGCAAAGGGCACTAAAAAATAAGGGCACAGCATTAAACAAGTGGAGATCCTGAGCCGAAGGACATGGACCTGCCTTGGGATCCCCTCAAGCCGGGGAAGTGCTCAGAGCCCCTTTAGAACACACTCCACGCCTCAGAGCAACAAGTAAGGGCATGACCAAAATTACAGGAGGTTTGCCTGGATGCTGGCTGAATCAAAAATCAGACTGGAAGGTACTTGGGATACTTTCCCAGCAGAAGAGCGGGGAAGATCCTGGACTGCTGGAAGGCTGGAATTTGGACCAGGAGAAGGAGCAGGGAGCAAAAACCCAGGAGAAACAGAAATGGGATGGAGGAGGTGGATTGGGTGGTGCCAAAAAGCAATGAGAGGTCTCTAGCACAGGGGGAATGCAGCGCAGAGAGGTCTGGCAGCAGGGAGAGGAGGTGGTGGGGAGGTGGATGGTCTCGTCCCCGCATCACCTGCCATCGCTCTCAGCCACCCTGCAGGCCTGCCTCACCTTCAGGCACATGTTGTCGGAGAGGCTGGGGAAGAGGTGATGCTCCACGTGGCAGCTGATGAGCGAGTGGCCGAAGGACCAGTCGAGGAGGGCGTTGCGGGGCAGGTTGAGGACACCCAGGCTCATGAGGTGGATCCGCTTGGGTTTGCGATCGGCCGCGAACATGGGGAGCCCGATGTGCTGCGGGACAGGCAGGATGGGGACCCTGGGCCACCCGTCACCTCCCCAGACTCTTCCCAGCACAGCCAGTGGCAGCCCTGGCAGTGTGTGGGCCAGGCTGAGCCACATTTTGAGGTTTGACTGCAAACCCCAGAGCTGGGTTTGTCCCTAAAGTCACTCCATCCTGTGCTTGTCTGTACATGGACACCAAGGAGCTCCCAGGCTCTGTTCCCCCAGCACACCCACATTTTGAGCCACAGGCCTCTTCCCATCCCAGGACCTGTAACACCACGTGCAAACACACCAACCCTCCCAATCCTGCAAGCCACTGCAGACGACATGACCCTCCTGCACTTTGCACCCACGTGGCCTGACGTTTTCCCACGGCCACCGCTTCCCACCCAGCACCATCAGCCTGATCCTCCCTGTGACAACATCAGCACAAGGGAGGTGACACCTGAGGCTGTGTCACCAGCACTGGGTGGTCACTGGCCTGTCTCCAGCACTGTCGAGATCTCTTGGAGCTTCAGGTCTCTACCTGGAATATGTTGACGTGGATGTAGGGATGTGCCAGGAGGGAGCGGGTGAGCAGCATGCAGAGCAGGGCGGACCACGGCGACTGGAAGCCCGAGACGTGGAGCAGCAGCCAGTAGTGGCAGTAAAAACCCAGGAACATGCAGCAGAGAGTCCGGAGAGCTGCTTTCCACTCCACATTCCTCAGCAAATCTGCACAAGGAAGAAGGCAGAACATAGGAGAGGTGCTGATGCTTCCCTGCCACCGCTGCTATGCCAGCAGCCAGGCTGCCCAGTGTGCCAATAACCCCACAACCTATCCCATCATCTCCCTTTCCCCATCCTCCAGGTTGGCCCAAACCCCACAGACCTGCTGTTTTTTGGGGCTGGGTCCCAGAGCCTCCTCAGGGCAGCTGATCCAGCTGTGCATCATCACATCTGGGATTCAGATGCATCTTCATTCCTTACCACTTGTCAAGTCATTGTCTGTGCTTTCAGCACAGCTTAGAGCTGGGTTGTGCAGCCCAGAGGGCTGGGTTTCCTCAGGCTCTTACTGCTTTCTGGGCTCTTCTCCCTGATCATTTCCTGGCACCATTATTTCCCCAGAGACACCACTTTGCCTGCCTGAGCTCTTTGCATCCCAGCCCCCACAGCCTCCACCCCGTACGCAGCCGTCAAACACACCCCATGCAACGCTCTGACCATCCTGAGACCCACGTGTGACACTGAACCCCACAACAGCAGAGGGTCTGAGCTAAAGGAGAGCAAATTTCGGGTGCTTCAGGCTCATAATGGCTTTTTCTAGAGCATTCAACGTCCAGTACAGGGAAAGGTGAAGTGTTTTCTGAGCACCAGCAGAAAAGAGACGCAGCAGATGCTGCCCCAGGGCAAGTGCAGCATCTCCTGCCTTTGCTGCAGACTGGTGTCCTGCCAGGGGCTGGTGTACTTAATGTGATGCTTCCAAACAAAGCAGGACCCTTGGGTGGGGTGAGACCTGGACAGGGTGGCTGAGACACGTACCAAGTGCAACCAGAGGGGTCAAGATGGGCACTGCGAGAGGGGCAATGAACATGTAGACGTAGCGGTTCAGGAAGGGAAGTTTCCAGGTGCTGGAGTCCCCCAGGCCGATGACGTTGGTGTAGCCGTGGTGGATCTTCACGTGGTTGTAGGTGGCCTGCTCGACTGTGAAAGCTGAGCAGAGCTGGGCAGGGAGAGAAAGGAGAGGTGGTGCTTACAGCCATGGTGCCAGGGCTGGGCACTGCCTGGCTTGGGATTTTGGGAGAGGAACCCAAGGGAGATGCTCTGGAACCATAAAGAAGAACCCAGGGGAGATGCTCTGCACCCCACAGTTCCAAACCCATCTGGAAATGGACTCTTAATAAAGAGTTTGGCACTAGAAACCACTCCCACCATTCCCCAGTATGGTAAGGTGCTGATGGGGCATTTCTGGGGGGCTGCCACTCGCACCCCACAGCCCCACTCACCTCAATGAAGAAGATGGCCCACACTTTGCCCCAGGACTTGGACTCGGTCAAGGCGTTGTGGCTGGCCAGGTGGCTGCCCTTGACGGTCAGGGTGTGATGCACCACGCCGAGGGTGAGGACACCCGCCAGGAAAGGGATGGTCTGGGCTGACCGCAGGCACAGGAACCCTGTGGAGAAACCAGCCGGGCAGGAGCTCGGCCACGGGCATGTCCTGCAGCCCTCTGAGCCAGGCTGGAGGTGTTGCTACACCCAAACACACCACTGCCCTAAACCTGTTCTTCAGCTGCAGTTACAGGTATTTACACCACCCAAGCCAGGGAGTTTGCCTCCTCACTGCCCTCAGGCCATCACACCGAGGGTTTGGCCTCTTCCAGCTGTGATGGCACTGGATGCTGCTGGTGCCAGATCCCATCCCACAGCTCTGGCTGGGATCCCAGTGGTGACATGAACCTGCCAGGATTTCAGCATCCCCAGGAGTTCAAAAGCAAGGGAAGGTCCCAGCTTTCCAAACATGCCACTGGAGACCCTTGCTTGGCTGTGTCTCCCTGCACACACCGCTTGGGTGGCTATTGCCACCAAAACTACCAGGGTTTCCCTGTCCCACGGCCAGGCACAGATGGGGCACAGGACTCCCTGTTCTCCACGGTGCCCATCCACCCCGATATCAACCCCTCTGTATCCCAGGAGTCATCATCCCCTCACCCCAGGCTGTACCCCGGGTGTCATTGTCACTCTTTGTGGGCTTCTGTTGGGGTCAGGGTGCCCCATGTCATGGGGTGAAGGGGTTATTGTGGCTTTGTTACAGCCTTAATAGGTGCTAACAGGCTCCCAGCAGTGCACCAGTCATGAGGAGCTGGTGTGACCCCCGCAGGCCCCTCTGGCTGTGATTTGGGGTGGCTGAGCTGAGTTACCTGCCGGGAGCAGGAGGAAGCTGCAGGCAAGGATGCTGATGTCCACGCCGTGCCGTTCCCACCAGCTGCTGCTCTTCACCACCTTCTGCACCAGCTCTGAGAGCTCGGTCATCAGGGCTTCCTCCTGCTGCCCTGCTCGCTGTGGAACCCCCCCGGGGGTCCCATCCTTGTCACCCAGCGCTGGTCCTGACTCCCAGCCCGCTGCCATCACCTCTGTCCTGCTGCTGTCGGGTGCTGTCGTGTCCCGGAGCAGGGGATCCCCCATCCCCCGGAGCCGGGGGGTACCGCTGACCTCACCGTTGACCTGCTGTCCCTTCTGTCCCACCGTGTCCCCGTTCTCCACCGGCATATCCCTGCTGAGCAGAGGCCACGGAGGGTATGACCCACAGGGGATCAACCCCAGCATCCCGACCCACCCCAGACGGGCTTCCCGGCTCCCGCTGCCGCCGAAGGACACGGGAAGGGCAGGGATGGAAAAAGATAAACAATCCAAGGAGGACGCAGCCGGCGGACACGGCCGGAGAGCCACCCAGCCTCCCACCGCGGGGACACCCCGGCCAGCACGGCCAGCACAGCCCCTACTCACGGCAGCCCCGGCTCGGTGGCTCTCCCGGCGCTGGCCATCCCGGGGTGGCCGGTCCGCCCGTGCGGCACCACCGCACACCGGCGCCGTGCAGCAGCGATTTGGAGAAGGGAGGAGCAGGGGAGGACCGGGAGGAGGGAGAATGCAGATTAGCGATGGCAATAATCCGCCTCGGTGGCCCATTTCGGGGAGCAGCCGCGGCGGCGGGGCCGCGGGGAGGACACTCGGCGAGGGCACGGGGAGGCGACGGCAGCGGAGGAGGGAAGGAGCAGGATAAAAAAGATGGAGAGAGGCAGTGGAAACGCTGGAGGCAGAGGAGCCAAGTGCCCGAAATAGCTCTGAGAAACCCAGGCGGAGCGCTGAGGACGGGGATAGGGTTTCGCTTCTGCCGGGGAGAGGGAGCAAACATCGCCTATCCCACGAAGGAGCTGTTTTGGGGAGGAAAACCGGCCTTTTCCACAGCAGGGAGCCGGCGTTGGGAAGGAGGGGCAGCGCACGGCTGCGCGGCTGCCTGTGCCTGCCCAAATTGCTGCTGCTGCGGGGCCGCGTGTTCCCTCCTCTGTACTGGGGGTCACACTGAGCCCAAGGGCACCTGCCAGGGACAAGGATACCCCAAATCTGTCCCTAGAAGCTCTGGCACCCAATCCTGACACCCATAGGGTCCCTCTTCTCTTCTGAGCTGTTTCCAGGATATCTGTAAGGATTTCCTCCCTTTTCTGTCACTGCCTCCTGACTAATCCTTCAGACACAACACAGACATCCCAAAGCTTTGGGGATGCCCATGGACATATTGGGACCTCCTGAGCCTGACTTCTTTATGGAGGAAGGCTGAAATCACATCGCTCCTCACCGTGGCACTGGATGTCTTCTTGCTTTATTATTTTCCTTACCAAAACCCAAATCAGCTCAACTGACCCACCCAAACCTTAATGAACATTGACAGCTAGCAAATCCCCATGGAGCTGCAACAAACAAGGCTGGTTTGCTATACCCACCGCTGGGGTATCCCATCCCAAAAAATGGCATGGGCTCAGCACCTCCAGTAACATCACATCACTGCAGTGACACGCAGGGAAGCAAAGCAAACCTCACACCCAAGTTGCACAAAGCCCCAGGGAAATTGTCATCACACCCTGGGGAAAAAAATTAATTACAATTTAAAAAAATCCCAGCCACTGCAAAAGCAGCAGAGCCAATGTTGCATCAGGGGCCTGCTGAGGTTTCATCTCCACTGTAAGAGCTTATATTAGGAAAGACCATTTCTAGAGCCAGGACCACTGAGGAATCACAGTGTGAAGCCCAGCCAGTGATTCATTCTGATATGCAGCGTGGCTTTTATCACCTGTGGGTGCTGCCAGGCCAGGGGAGGTAGGTGTCAGACCCAAAAGTGCATCGGGTGGGGCTGCTCCTGAGTGACGCCTTCATCACCTCTTCGTTACCCACTGTGGATGTCACCACAAGGGACAGTGGCAGCACAGTGACAGCCCTGCTCCAAGGGAGCCAAAGGTGGTGGAGCTGCCGTTGCACAAGGGGGCACAACTGGTTATGTGGTGGAGGCTGAGGAGGAGGAGGAGGTGGGGATCAGCCACACATCCAAGACCAACAGGATCCATCTGGATCCCTCTGCAGCCAGCAGCAAGCATGCCAGTGGGTACGGGCAGAGTCAGGTGCCTGGTATCACTCAGTCCTGTTGCTGCCACCAGGACCAGAGACCACTTGGGAGAAGAGAACAATTAGTGGGTTGAAAACCACATGTGAGAGACTGAGTTTTGGCTTCTGGGGAAAAGTGTTGAACCAGCAAGAGCTTCTTCCTTTAAGGTACAGCCAAGGTGGGAGTCACGATGCTGACAAGAGAGCACAAACCATAGGAGAGTCTGCAAAGCCATAAGGACAGCCAGCAGATTCAGGATTGTAGCCCTGAATCTGCTGCTTTGCAGAGCTCCATTTTCAAAAGAAACTTTTTCAAAAGAAACCAATTTTCATCTGATTTTCCACCACACACGGGGCAAAACACAAAATCCCCCCAACCAGCTGAGATTTTTGGGGATCAAAGCAAACACTGACTTGGCCCTTGCACCGTGGACACAAACACCTCCAATTTAGTAGGAAAAACATATTTAAGACTCAGAAATCATTCAGCACACAGCAGGGCAGCTGGAGAGGATCAGTGTAATCCCTGGAGCAATGAGCTCTTGCCAGCAGCTGCTGACCCCATGGCTGCCCCTCGCCCGAGGCAGCATGGGGGTCCCACAGGCAGACTCCACTGGGGATCAGGCCCCCAACACTGTCCTCATCTGACCCCTCTGCCCCCAAAACTGAGTTCAGCCCTTGGAAAGGCCAAATTTGCCCCCCAGCAGGCTCCTCCCATGTCCCTGCTCCCAAATAAGGGGAAAACGGGCCATTTTAGCCTGGCACAGGGACACACCTGCCAGGCTGGCAGGACCCAGAGTCCTGCCAAGGTGCTTCCTGCTGACCCCTCCCAGGGTTCTCCCAGCCCGTGGGGCAGCACCTGTTGCAGCCCCCAAAAGTGCTGTTTCCAGCCCCAAATCCAGGAGTCTGCAAAAGTTGCGGTATTTGCACACCGGGAGATGGGAGAGGGGCAGAGCCCCCTCAGCAGCCCCTCCATCCCTACAGCCACCCACCTTCCTCACCCTCCTCATCTCCCAGGGGAGGAAGGAGCAGGATGCAGGGGCTGGCAATGGGGCACCATCAGCTCCCCTGGCTGCCCCAAAACCACCATCCCCCATTACCCTGGCGTCACTGGAATTGCAGAGATTCACTTTTATAATACCTGGTGTGATTCCTCCCTCCCCCCCCTTTCAGTCCAAGCACATTTGGGTACTTAACTTAATGAAGGATTAATTACCATCATCCTCTGCCCAACAGAGAGAACTTAAGCACAATCCCTTTTGCCTTTTTGGGGTCTGGCAGACTCACGAGGTCCTCAAAAAGGAGAAATTCTCCCGATTCATCACTTCACCCCGCCCCTCTCCCTGAGCCCAGCGGCCGAGCGAGGAGCTCCATCTGCAGGCAAAGCTCTGCCTCCATCGCCCCGAAAGCAGCTCCATCCCCCCGAATTCACGCACTAGGGGGTTTGGCGCATCCCGAGTTCCACAGCCGGGCAGCTCCCACAGCTGCTGCCAAGGTGGGAGACTAGCTCAGGCTCCCACTCGCCCACCCACCCCAAGGCTGCCCCACGGCCAGCTGGGACACCCTAAACCCTCCATCCCTGAGGCTGTGGGATGAGGAAAGAACAAAGAACAAGCTCGGGAGCCTCGGGGCAGGCACCAGAGGGAGTCACAGCTCCGTGCAACAGCTGCTCTCGCTGTCGTTTGGCCAAAAGCTGAGGAATCCCTGCCCTGGGCTGGTGGGTTCCCAAAGGATGTTTAGCCCTGGGCTGGTGGGTCCCCAAAGGATGTTTAGCCCTGGGCTGGTGGGTTCCCAAAGGATGTTTAGCCCTGGGCTGGTGGGCTTCCAAGGGATGCTCAGACCTGGGCTGGTGGGCTTACAAAACGTGAGACGCAGCCTGATCCATGTGCCAGGGCAAGAAGCTCTCAGTGGGTGCCAGGGGTGGCACAGCCACAGAGCCCTGGCCTGGGGGGTGCAAGGTCCCCTCCCAGGGACCAAAACCTTGGGTGTTGGGGTGGGCAGAGCTATCGAGCCCCATCCCATGGCGGGCAAAGTCCCCTCTTATGGGTCAAGAACTTGGGTGCAGCCACAGCCTCCCTCCAAGCTCCAGTGGTGCCTGGCTGGGACAGGGCTGGCAGGGGTGGGGAGATGCCAGACCTATCCAGGTTCCGTTTGGTAGCCCACGTCCTCCCAGCCCTGCCGGGACGTGGCCAGTTCATGCTTTAAACCTTAAACAAACACTGTCCCTGGGACACCTTGCTGTTTGCAGGGCACAGGGGGCCACTTTGGGCAACAGAAAACTTCCCGCTCACTCTCAGCAGCTCCGGGAAGAAACTGGATACCAGCACCGCTAATCTGGGCGATCTGTTTGCGCGGCACAGACCGGACGGCGGCGAGACGGGGCGGGCAAAGCCAGGCTGCCCTGCGCTGGGTCGTGCACCGGCTGCGGGGGAGGCACTGTGGACACAGGCCTGGCCTTATCCAGGCTCTGTGTTGCTCCAGTGCCACCCTGCGCTGCCCCAGCAGCTCTGCTGGGAAGTGGCTGGATGGCAAAACCCCAGCAAGGGCATGGTCCAGCCAGAAAGGGGGTGCAGGCCCCACACCCCCCGTGACGTCCACACCGTCCTTTCCATCGCTGCCACGTTTTTCTCATCTGTTTCACCTCCAGGTGGGAGTGCTGGAGAGGTCAGACTTCGGGAATTGCTCTGCTAAACCCCAGTGATATTTACTCCAGGGTGAGAAGAGCTGGGATTTACCTGCCAGCAGCAGCAGCAGCCAGGTGTGGAGACATCACCCTAACTCCTTGCTCCTGTAAGCTTTAGGGGCTACATGGCATTGCAGAACCTGAATCCCCCCCACTCTGGGGTTGGGTTGATGATCCTCCAGGTCCTGGCCAAGCCAGCATGCTGCAGGGATAGACCATGAGCACCCCACCACTTGCAGAGCAGTGACAGACCCATGGGACTCCCAGCAAGGCAGTGGAATCTTGTTCCTTGTGAGGGGTCAGGTTGATGCCTGGTATGAGCTACACGATGGAGGGGAACACAACCTCCTTCCTTCTCTCCTTTGCAGTAGCCACCTGCAAACACAAGAAACCTAAAGCACAGGAACAAGCCCCAAGGTGTAATTCCTTGACTTCCCAAGGCTGGCTGGGACCTGCAGCAGTGGCTGGTGGATGGAGGCTTATTTAAAGCACATGAAAATCAAACTCAGCACAAAGTCTAACTGCGGCCTTGGACATCCCAGCCCAGGGATCAAAGCCAAAGCACTGAACCCCACCTTTGCTTATGAGCACCTCAAACGTCCCTGGGGACTCACTGCATATCCACCACCAGAATATCCTGATACCGTACCCAGACTGTATTTTCAGTTTTATATATCAGCAGTGAATAAAGCAGTTGTCATCCACCCCTGCTCCAGCCCAGCTTAATTTCCAAAGCCTGGCTGGAGGTGTCAACTAATCACAGACTTCCTCCACTTAGCAGCTCAGGGCCAAGGTAATCACTGGTTTGGGTGCCTCTGCTCTTGCCCCGACCGAAACTGCTTGCCCCCACCCCTCTGTCCCTGGCGTCACTGCCTGGCCAGGTGTTACCCAACGCAGGAGTGCGGTGGAGATGCCGTTGGCTCCGTCCCTTTCCGCTTCCAAAACGCTGAGCCTGCCGACGACGGTGCCACCACGGGATGGCCGAGTCTTCTCACCTGCTGGCCTGGCAGGGCTTTTGTGACCCTGCAGTTCTGCAGGGTCCTGTCCTGGCAACAGTGGGCCCTGAAGAGGGAACCGGCCACCGCTCCAGCGCCAATCACCAGCCAGCAGTTGGAACAACACTCCTGGGCACAACACTACGCTTCTAGTCCTCGAAAATTAAATAAGTTTTAACTTTTAAACATGGCACTGCCCAACTCCAGCCCTCCCAGGTGCCCTCCTGGTCCCCAACCAGAGCCACCAGGGCCAGCCACACACATGTCCCCGTGGGCAGGCACCCAGCCCGGCAGCTCCCCGGCAGACACCCACACAAAGTTTTTAGCGCTGGGTGCAGGCAGGGTAACTCCAGGCTCCATCCTCTGCCCTCTCGAGGAAAGAGGGACATTACCAACCTCCTCAGCATGTGGAGGGAGGATGAGGCCCCCAGGACGGCATTACCCAGCACTTGCCACCTTGGGCTGATCCGTGGCTGAGCAAGGATGGTTTGCTGGGATGGCTCAGCGCCACTACCCACAGCTGCTACTGGGGGCCAAGTATCCCTGCCAGCTTCCACTGCTGGCTTCACATGCTGGAAGGAAAAGGGGCTGGGAGAGAGTGCAGGGCTCAGGGCTGAGTCTCTTTTGTCTTCTCCCCCAGGAGATTTTGGACAAGCTCTCTTTTTGGACAGGCTGCGTTTGCCCAGTTTAAGAAACCACAGCTAATGTGGGTGCCAACCAATACCCGGATCTTGACTCTTTTGCTGCTCTTGGTGGGATCAGGATATGTTGAACTCATGGAAACCAGGAATTCCCGCAAGACAGAAAGTTCCCTGCTGATTAAGAAGCCCGTGTACAGCTTTAATTGGCAAGAGCGGGGATTGCACGATGCGGTCCCTGCACCTGGATGGGCACTGCCCTCCGCCGGGCACGAGTCCGTGCTCTTCCCTGGCATGACGGGTTGGTGCCACCCTGGGTGCAAACAGCAATTAGGTGCCACGATCCCCGGGCAGGTGCTCGATCCCACACTGCTCCAGCCGGAGGGAAGGCGAGGGCAGCTGGGGCCATGATGTAACCTGCCGTGCCCGGGAGGCAGTGCCTGGAAGAGAGTGAGCCACCCAGCCAGGGTGGGAAGCCAATGAGCTGTGTCACTCATTCGGGCTGGAAATTTGGCTGGGAGCCAAAGGGCTGCCCAAATCCAGCCAGACTCCAAGGACGCACCCCCACCTCGCAGGTCTCGCACAAGCAGAACCTATTTTCCCTCTTTTGGCTGCTGTGGGGAGGTGATGGTTGAGCCGAGTGGAGGGGGAGAGGGTCTGTTGCAGCTCCATCTCCCTGCCAGGCTTGAGGATTCACCCAGCCAGTACCCAGTGTGCCCACCTTGTCCACGACGTCCTTTCCAGTGGGCACAGGCAGCTCACCAGAGCCTTGCTGAACTGGCCACCACACCGAGGGCAGTTTTTGTTTCTTCTCCCAGGCGAGTGCCCAATGCTCCCTGCCATCCAGAGGGATAACTCACACGCTGCCTGGCAGCTATTTCATCAGCACAGCCGGACCCATACAACCAGTTAGCTTGGAAAAACACGACTCTTCTAATGATACCTTTTGGAACAGTGGTGCTCTGGATCCCAGTCCACCAAGGGAATATCTGAGGGAGCTCAGAGGAGGTTGTGGGTCAGCTCTGGCTGGCACATGGCTTCATCCCCAGTTCTGCCAGCACCACTGGGTGAAGGAGCCATTTTCCATCCCCAGTGCCTGAAAACTGGCATTTTTGCAGCCTACTAAGAAAACGCAAACATCAGGAAAGCTATTAATCCTTCAACTGGTTTTCCTATGAAAGAAACATCTCCCTGGCCCCATTCCTTCCGCTTTTCCCCTCCCACCATAAGTCGTTGCAGGCAAATCCAAGGTGCTGCTCCTTAATCCCAGCCTGGGGAAGCAGGAGCCACCCCTGACCCGAGCAACCTCACCTCACCAGTGTGTTTTATTGCCGACTTTGACAAGGTCCCGCTGGGATCGGGGTCAGCGGCAGCCGGAGCTCACCGGCGGGAGGGCAAAGTGGGGCACAGCAAAAGAGGGAGGAGGCCTATGAAAAAAAAAAAATAGGGCTTAGAATAGAAACCAGGTTAGGGCTAAACTGTGGGTGTAGGAGCTGTCGCGGCAGGTAGAGCTGCCTGCTCTGCCAGCCCAGGGGACCTGAGGGCCTCCGAGCCATGCTCAGCATTCCTCACCAAAATTTCAGGGTTTCCAATGCCCCCGTTCTAGAACTTGCTGGGCTGGAGGGCACAGGGAGAAGGGGATCACAGGGATGAGGCTGGGTGCAAAATAAACAAGAGCTCAACCCTGAAGCCATCATTGCATCCTGCAAGGGCTCTTCTGGTCCATCAGATGGCCATGACCCTCCAGAGGGTCCTTGCTGCCCCACAGTCACCACACATGGAGCAGCTGGACAGTGACACAGCAGGAATGGAGACTCAGAGGGCAGTTCTGCAGAAAAAAGTAGGGGTTATTTTTGCCTTTCTTCCTGTTTGGGAAGAGAACAATCAACAATGAGCCAAGCTTGGCACAAGGTTGAGATAAGACTGGCCTCCTGCAGCGCTTGCAGTGGCACAGCGAGCGTCAAGAGGCCCTTGGCACATCCTGGAGGGTTCCTGCGAAGTGCTTGGAGGGTTCACAAGGTGCTGCCAGCACCCCCCGGGCACCTGCCAGCCAGGGAGCCCAAGGGCAGCCAGATCTGCCGGAGAACCACATCCCTGGCTGGGTCATGGCCAGATGGAGCCAGGCACGGAGCTGATAGCGGGATTTACCAAGAGAGGCCAGAGGCAGTTCTGGGAATAGCCCCACTGCCCAGCCTGGCTCTGCTTCCCAGCAAGGATATCGCCTTCCAGCACGTGGCAAAGGTGATGCCTTGGGGAGACCAGGAAACTTGCTGGAAGAGGGATGACTGTGACTCGTGTTTTGTTGTGTTTTGTTCACTGAGGTGAAACCAGTCTCCTTGGACCTGATAGGAAATTCCAGGTTCAACCTGCACATGGATTGATGGGTTTCCCCAGCCCATGGACACCCTGTGACCCAGGAATTCACTCCAACTCCTCCACAGTGAGAGAAAACCTGCTCTCAGACATCTAAAAAATATCCCTGTGACCTCTGCTTACCCCAAAGAGCAGGTCTGCCTTTTCCACAATAAAAAGTCCTGTGGTCAACAAAATCACCTTTCCAGAAGACAAGTCCACAGTGGGTGGATTCGCATGCCCATCCCCTGCCACGTGGAACATCGCCCTCAGTCCCTTGGGAAGGCTCTGCTGGAGGTGGCACTGTTGGGGAGCCAAGGTGGGGAGGACATGAGACAGCCAGTGCTGCCAGCTCCCCCTCCTTTAAACAACAATTTTAGGAAGAAATAGTGTAAAAAGGTGATTCTTTTGGCTTTTAGTCCCAACGCAGCCTTATCCTGCTGTCAGGGCTGGGCCAGTTTCTGGCATCACCTGCCCCTGAGGTGGTGAGAAAGGGAGCTTGTGGTCACCTTCAGAAAGGAAGGCACTCATCCCATGTCACCTCCTCCAGATCCTGGTGCCGTGAGATGCCTGGGGAGGGCAGGGGACCTGCTCATCCCCCCTGGCATGGAAAGCCACCCAGGAGGCTGATCTTCCCTTGGGAAAGGCGGTTTGAGCACGTGGCATCCCTGCCCGGCGGAGCCGAGCAGCCCCAGGCCGGGTGAGTAACGCCTTCGGCCGCCTGCCTCGAATACCGAGGGCTGATCTATCACCTGGTGCCAGTGGGAGGAGATGTGCTGCTCCGCTGGCACACAGGGGCCCCTCTTGCCACCTCCAAAATGCCTCCTGGGGAGGGTCAGGCAGCCCTCACTGCTACCCTGGGTTTTCGTGAGGGATGCCCAGCACGGGGCAGGGCTGTCCCCTTTCCTGTAGGCGTTATCCTGGAGCCGGAGCAGGGCTCGGGTCACAGATGTGCCGATGCTGCTCCCAGCACCCTGCCTGCACAGGCTTGTATAACCTCTTACGTCAGGCAGCGCTGGGCCACAACCGAGCCGGCTCCTGCCTCTCTCCCTGCCCGTCCTGGCCCGGCACCGCAGCCAGTCCCGGGACACGAAATTCCTGGGCCTCACTCCCTGGGGATCCCTGCATCTGCTGGGTGCCCCATGGGCCCCTGTGCCAGCAGCCTTCCCACAGGGGTGCTGGCGGGTGCTGTGACCTGGTCCCTGCTGTGACCCAAAGATGCTCATCCTCCACCTCAGAACCCTTTGGGGCACAGTCCTGCTTCACATGGAGCAGTCTGTTGTCCGTGAAAGCAAAAAGGGGGGAAGAAAATAAGATGTTTTTGTACTTCTCCCAGGGCAGAGGAGAAGGGGCAGGATGTGGCCAGAGCTGCTCCCTGGCCAGCAGTGGAGATGAGTCCAGCACGGACCACCACAGCCCGACCGGTGCCCATAAAGGCTCCACCTCCCCAGCCATCCCTGGCCTGCTTTCCAAACCCGACCGGCCGGGTTTCGGGGTACTGGAGGGGTGCCAAAGCACCAGGACAGCGGGGTGAAGGCATTCCCTGGCACCAGAGTAAGGCAGGACGCCATGCCAAGAACAGCACCGCCTGCTCACCTCCCCTTCCCACCCCCAGAAACGCGAGCGAAGCCCCTGGGGAGATGCTGTCCGGGGGTATCAGTGAGTATCCTCGCCGGCTGCACAGCCCCCGGGCACGGGTGACCGAGCCCACACCCCCACGCCGAGCGCACACTGCTGCCCCTCGGGCATCACTTGCGGGTGTCCGAGTGCCGCAGGGTTTGGTTCGGCGCTGGCTGCTCTTATGTAAGGGAGCAGGAGAGCAGCGAGGATGAGCGCGGCTTTGTAGGTCAAAAAATGGAAGTGCGGGGCAGTTCGGGGGTTGGGCTGGGTCAGCTCGTGAGTCAGTGGCAAAGGAGGGACCGGCGCGGCGGAGGCTTTATTAGCTGGAGAGGGGTGGAGCGAGGCTTCGCAGGCAGGCGAGGAGCCCCGCCGAGGCACCGCACCGACGGAGCGGGGTCTCGCCCTCCCGCCCGGCGCGTCCCCCCAACACCCCCGGCCCGCCGGCGATGCGGCCCCAGCCCCGCTCCTCCTTCTCCTCCTCCTCGCCGTGCCCTTGATGGGCGGCCGAGCCTCTCGCCCCCCGCCGCAGCCCCAAACGCCCACGGCGCAGCCAGGAAGGCGGTGATGGAGCAAGGTCAGTGAAACAGGTTTCTCCTCCCGGATCCCTGGAGCAGGCGTCCTTCCCGCGCCGGCTGGGGAGCTGCGGACTTGTTGACAGCGGCTCTCGTTAGCTCGGTTATTGAGCGGGGCCGTGGGCTGGGCTCCCTGCCCCGGAGGTAGCGGCTCCGATGGGGTCATGGATGCCCCTTGCACCTCGCCATCCCTCCCCAGGTGGGCAGCCGTGCTGCTCAGCCTCCCGTGGTTTCGTGGGACCCCGCGGGAAACCCCTGCCCTGGGAGGTCTGCTCTGAAACACCAGTGGGGTCGGGGTGGTTGAAATAAGGCGTGTTTGTGTGGGAGGTCTCCAGTGAGAGGGACATGGAAGGGTTTGGGGTTGGCATCCCTGGCTGACCCCAGTGCTGTGGCCCACAGCCATCCCGGGTGCTGGCACACTGCTGAGCCACAGTGCCCTGCTCAGGGGTCGTTTGTGGCTGTGGAGAAGGGCCAGGCTGTGGGTTTATCACAGCAGAGGTAAAAGGCAGTACCAGGCCAGCTGCCAGGATCCATCTTCTACCCTGTTCAGGCCTTTTGGCATTCCAGAATTCCCGCACGCTCCTCTGCGTTTGTCACCATCACTGCCCACAGCTGATGGCACCGAACTCCAGGGACAGGGGAAGCCTGGCCATCCCTGCCATGGGCTCGTTTCCCAAACACAGCCAGAGGGCATGCTGAGGGGATGAGTGTGGGTGAGGGTCCCCACAGCTAGTGCCAGGCTTTGCTGGGACACAGCAGTGCCAGCCCAGCTTTGCCTCTTTGTGCCAGTGAGATAATGGGTGGTAACATAGCGATGTTGTGGCAGACAGGACCATCTCTGGCGCCTCCTGCCAGGGCAGAGCCTGTCCTTTGGCCAGAGAAGTGTGGTGCCGAGCCTGCTGCTACCTCTGCCCATGCACTGGCGGCTGCAGGCTCACCTGAGAGGGGGCAGGACCCTTGGAAAAGCCACCCATGCTCGTATAGGACTTACTGTCTGGGTTTAGATGGTTTCTGGGCTGGATGCCCTCCAGGCAGCCCTGCACTTGCTGCTCCAGCTGATGCAGTTCCATGGGGGGTCAGGTGGTCCAGCCTTCACCTGTGTGTCTCCCCTGGTGATGGCTGCTCCCATCAGGTCTCACCAGGACCTCCTGGGCTCTGCTGGCTTCACAGAGCGCTGATGTGTTAGAGCTCAGTGTCCTGCAACAGAAAAATATAGCTGTTGTCAAAGTGCATCCTGAAAAGAGAGAGAGATCAGGGAGCAGGAGCAGCTGGAAGTTGTCCCTGTCACTCTGAAAAAGGGAGAGATAATGATGAAAGGTGAGATTACCACTCCCCTCAAGCTGGCCCAGAACTCAGGCTGGAATTGCAGGGCTCTCCATGGGCAGGGGTACCCGGTGCCAGAGGGCAGGTAGAGCTGCACCACATGCAGCAACGGGCACTGACCTGACAGCCACGCCAGCTGAGGGTCCCACAGCCTCCTGTGTGCCTTTGCCACCCAGCTTTCTCCCACCAAAGCATCCAGGACAGTATGTACAGGGCATCAATCCTGCAGTGTCAGTGTTTGCCCCAGCAGAGCACATGCTACCAAGGAGCTGGTGTCAGTATTGTCCCAGCTACGGAGAGTTTCCCACTCACCATCCCCCCTGGGACCTGTGTGCCCCTGCTGATCTGATCTGTCACCCCTGGCACTGCTGAGCTGATCCCTCGTTCACACAGGGAATGCTGTGGAGCTGGGGTGTCTGGCTGCTCAGTACCCTCACCCCAGCACGTGGAGTGGCACAGAGACAGCTCCATCACTGGGCTTGATTCAAGTCCCCCTAAAACGGTTTCCTGGTTTCAGTTTCTCTCCAGCTTCAGCATTTCCATGAGCAGTGCTGGGCACGACCCCATCCTCACTGCTGGTTTCAGGGCTGTGCCAGAGCAAGCCAGGAGCTTGGGTGTTGTGGGGGACCAGGGATGTTCAGCAGCTGGGGATGATGATGACCTGGATAATGACCTGGAATGATCAGGCAGTGCCTGTGAAGTACATTTGTTCCCAGGAGCACTGTCAGTGCCCAGTGGGATGAACCCAGACAGATGGGTCTGGGGTACCAGGGGTACCCTGCTCTGCCCTGGCTCCCCCCTGGGATGCCCAGTGCCCTCTGCAGGTGTGTCCCTGTGCTCCTTGTTTGGGAGCAAGCTGGGGCGATGGGTAATGGGACAATGGGTACCAGGGAGAAAACTGATGGCAGAATCCATGGCGTTGCTTGACATTTTGCTAATATTTTTAAATTACATTAAGCAAACATAGGAAATTATTCACCCTGTTAATACCTACAGCCAGAATTAAAATAAAATGACCCTCCACTTCTCCTGCTTTCCCAGCCCGCCCTGTAGCACTCTCACAGACACGCTGATCTGTGTCCACGCTGCTGCATTTTGGGGCACTTTGGTTTTGGGAATAGCCATGGAGGGTCCCAAAAGCAGCTTCAAGACAAGGTGCTGCATCCAAACCAGGCTGTACTGGTGCCACATCCAGCCCTGTACTGGGCTGCTGAGGGACACTGTGCAAGGCACAGCAAAGCCAGGGCATGCTGGGGGTGGCACACATGGACCCCCTACCCCCTCACTCTCGTCCTGGCCCTCCGCTTTCCTACAGCCACGTGTTACTCAGCTGCTGGGCCAGGAAATAAATCCCTGAAGGGATGGGCAGGAAATAGTAAAGCAAGTGGGGTGCAGTGGCCTGCACTGGCCTGGCAGGTCCCGGACCCCAGTGTCACCCTCCAGTGTGGGCACTGTGGCTTTCACCAGCTCCAGGAGAGGCTGGGAAAGAGGAGCATCAGGCAGGGCTGAGGACTAAGTGCTCCAGCCCAAGGGACATTCCTTCCCCCGGTCACTTCTGCCTCTAGGACCTACCTGGTGTCCTGTAGGACCTACCTGGTGTCCTGTGGGACCTACCTGGTATCCTGTGGTCCTTTCTCGGTTCCCACGTCAGTCCCACGTGATATGGCAGAGCACACGTGCCATCCCAGGAGAGCAACCAGTAATCACCATGCCACCATCAGCCTGGGGAAGCAGCCATGTGCCCATGGGCCAGCTGTGGTACCCAGCAGCCAAGCAGGAATGCTGCAGTGCTCACCTGGTGCCTGCAAACCTGCATCTCCAGCAGAACCACCATAAAACCTTGGTCATCCCCAAAACATCCCCTGCCTTCTCCCTCCTCCAGCCTGTGGTCTGGGGGTCCAGCCAGCTCCTAAGGATAGGGAGGAAAAAGCAGCTGAGTGCTCATGAGTGCCAGTGCCTCCATCCTTGCAGCAGCTGCCGGGAAATAAAGGCACGGCCTGTGAATCAGCATCACTTTTGAGTGATGCTCAAAGGTGAGGAGCTGGGGATGTCTGGCCAAGGATGGGGTGCCCATGCAGCGGCTGGACTGCTGGCACAGTCCCTTGGCCTCACTCTGCTCCCCACACACCACCTCCTGCAGTATTGGGAAAAGGGAAATAGATGTGCAAGCTAAAACCGGGGGACTGGTTTTGCGGGGAAGCCCCATTTGACAGAGGCACAGGACAGTTTGGCATTTGTGGCTTGGGGTGTTAAGGGATGCCCATCCCAGGGATCACTCAGTCCCTGATGGGGAGATGCTGCCATCCACTGCCACAGTGCCCACAGGACCTGCCCCGTGTCTGACTGCTCCGGTGCCACGGGCAGGGACGAGGGATGGTATTTGCTTGCTGGCAGCAGCGGGTCGGGGAAACCTGTGGCCTGGCTGGGTTTCTGTTTGGGAGGGTATTTAAGGGTGTTCTCCAGGGTGTGCCAGTCCTGGCCTCCACCCTGCTTTCACAAGCACCCTCTCCGAAAGGAGCTTGTTGTTCTCAGTTGTGGAGTGTAATGAGCATCGTGAAGTTTCTCGGGGAAACTTGGGCTGTCAATGGGCAGTGCAGGGACAGGGCCATGACATGTCCCCTCCTCATGCCCAGGGCATGAGGAGCCCAGCTCCATCATGAGCCCAGTCCAGCAACCCAGCTGGACAGGGGAAGCTGGAAAGCAGGAGCCATCTCTTTGGCCAGGGCTTTGAATGCTGTGTCCTGCAAGGGCTGTGGCCCCACACTTTGTGGGAAACAACCTGGTTGGAAACCAAGGACCAAACCTAAAACCATGGAGTTTGCATGAACTCCGAGTGCAGGTATTTGCTTTGGAGCTGCTGGTGCCTCTGACAGCCCTCCCCATGCCCGTAGATATCTTCCTCACCTCACCTGGGGCAGCCCCATCTCTTGGGCTCTGCCACACTGCATTGGTGCCACAGCACTGGTCTCTCCCTGCGTCATAGAGGTGACCACGTTGGTCTTAAGATTTGGTGATCCTATGTGGCATTTTTGGGCTTGGTCTTACCTGTGTAGGGAAATGTCCTCTGGCATTTGGGTATTGTCACGGCACCAAACCTTTTCACTGGCTCTTTGAAGAAAAGACAAGTTGAAAGAAAGGATCTCTGTCAGCATCAGCAACTGCTTGGGTCCTCCTAAGCAAAAAAGCACAGTTAGAGAGTGTGCAAACCCCAGCTGCCTGGCAGCACCCAAATACCCACCACTGCCCGGTGCCTGGCCCACAGAAGGCTCTGGTGGGTGCCAAGCCAGTAGATCCACTTGCCTCTGTCATCTGCTGGGATAAACTGGTCCCCACTGCGCTGGAGTGACAGCAGTGTGAGCCACAGCACATTGTTGCCCACCTGTGTCCAGCACAGACCCAAAGGCACCATTCAGACCCGGGGAAACTGAGGCTGGGAACTGGTTCATGGTGGGCAGCTGGTGCTGCCAGTCATCAGAGCAGGGACAGAGGGGTTGGGTGTAGTCACACGTGTGCATGAGGAAGAGGGTGAACGCAGCAATCGTAACCTCACCTGAAAATTGGCCTTCATAGCACAGGCCCTGCTCGCAGCAGGACTTGGTGGCAGTCCTTGTCTCCCAGTGGGCTTTGGGTCCTATCCTGCTCTCCCAGACCTGGTCCCGGCAGAGGGAGCTGTGACATCAGCCAAGCCACAGCTCTCCCTGCGGGACAGCAGCCCCGGGCTTTGGAGAGGGACCAAAGAAAACAGTGCCGGGGCCGCAGCGCTGCGCAGCCCTCACGGAAAACTTGCAGACTCAGCACCTCTGATCGCTCCCCCTTTTGCCTGGAAATCGAGCCAAGAGCTTTGTAGAACTTGTAATTTAAAATGCAAACGCACTGTTAGCTCTAAAATTACTTAAGAGGCGAATCAGTTTGCATCTGGGCAGGAAGATCTCGGACCGTCAGTGCAGTAATGGTGTTTTGCTGATGCCCGAGCACCTCTGTGTGCAGTGGCACGAGGCTGGGACCCTACACCTCTCCTTGTGGGGCTTCAGCCACTCAGGGGGCAGTAGGGCAGAGAAACACCTTGCAAAGAGTATTTCTAACTTGTGAAGAGTAATTTTCCTCCCCTACACCCACACACGCAGGGCAAGCACAGGCAGGGAGCAGCACAGCTTCACACCAAGCAAATCCCCATCCTCCAAGCAGCAAAACCACGGCCTCCATGTGTCCAAAGGGACAAGCATGGTCCAGATCCCACTCTGACCCAGGACCAGCATCAAGAGGTCATTCTTTATCCTTTGCATCCCTGAGATAAGGTTGATGAGCAGCACCAGTAACAACTTGCAGCATTTCTCTGATCTGGCAGTTTGCATCACAGCCTGAACAGGCACACTGCCAGCACCCCATGGCAAGGGGCCATGAGGATGTGACCAGGTCCCCATCCCACTGCTGCACCCCAGAAACACTCGTGCCACCCAGGAGCCATCCATGTGTCACATGTGGAAGATGGTGCAGTGGATCTGGGAGCTTGAGGGCTCAGAGTGTGCAGTGGTCAGCGAGAGCAGGATGGGTGTGTGGGAACACCTATCACTGTGGTTCAGAGCGGTGCTTTGAGCACTGATGCATCAGGGATGCTTGGAAGAGGCTCTGGGCTGCAGCCTAGCGTTATGCTTTGTCCTGGCAGGATCCTTGAGGCAAAAGTCAAGGTCTTTTACACAAAAACTGCTGATGCTGCTCGGTGCCCTTGAGAAATGTTGCATTTGTGAAACAGCCGTTTGACCACTGGACAGCAACTTCCAACAGGTTCAAACCACCATTTCATTTCGGATTGTTGCCCTCAAGATGGCAGAGCAGAATCACAGAGGTGCTGAGCACCTGCTGGCTGACGTCGGGCTTGGTACGTCTCAAGCTGAGCAGCCCCACACCACAGAAATGAGAACCCCTTTGCGAAAACACAGCACCAAATAAGGTGATGCTTCTCACCAAATGAGAACCAGGAGAGAGAACAGAACTCTCCATCCCTCTGTTCCTCAAGCCCAAACCCCAAAACAACCACGTGCTCAAGAAAGAGTAGATTGTAATTATTTATTTTGGGTCCCTTTGAAAATATGTTATCTCCTTCCATTCATGGCTTCGTGTGGTCTTGCAGCCTGTGACAGCAGTGTCCCAGCCAGCTGTGCAGGTCACTTCTTCCTCCAGTGAGCGGGAGACCCTTCAAGGTTGGCAGGTTGGTGCTGCCTGGTCCAATCTCAGCAGTCGTCCCTCCGTACCAGGTACCGCCCAGGAGCATCGCACAGACAGGGAGCAGAGCAAGGGAGCAGTCCAGCAGGACTGGTGGGGATGGCTGTAGCTTTCAGCTGCCCCAGGAAGGGAGTCTCTGGCTTGTGTTTTCTGGCAACTTAGAACTGGGTTTGTTTCTCAAGCATTTAAAAAAAAAAAATAATAAAAAGATGCTGACGCTATCTGCAAAGGGAAAGAGAAAAATCTATCAGCACCCAGAGGATCCAAGACTGAGCTGTACTGATAGCCTGTAAAAGCAGCACACAGATATCTGAAGGGTGGGCAGCCCAAACAACGCAGTGAATTATTGTCAGTGAACGTGGGGACACCCACACCAATGCCTTCCGTCACTTCTGTTCAGGCACACGGTCCTTCAACCCAACCCAACCAAACCCTGGAAGCACCATAAAAGAGCAACAACTCCAACCCAGGTATGCAGTCTCCAGAGGTCTGAGTAAGTTCTCAAGCATTTGGGGAAGGATTCCCAATGCCAATGGGCACGGCTGTCAGCCTGCTCCCACCAGGAATTGCGGTTGATTTCCTAATGTCTTCAACAGGTGAAGAGTCAAGACAGGCCTGAGTGTGGTTGAAAATCTCAGCTACAGGGACAGAGAAGCATCAGACCACAGAGCAGTCTGCATTCATATCGGTTATGAAATGAAACAAGGGCTTCACGTCCTGCCCAGTCACATTAGGGCTGTTGAGTAATGAGCTAACGCTATTGCCACCTCTCCAAACTCTCATCCTTTCCACACGAGCAGGAATTTGCCCACACACAGAAGTGCTGAGGTTACCTGAACTCCTACTCTTCCAAGCGGGTTGAAAACAAGGCCTTACATTATCCATATCTCCACCTGCTAAAGGGTTTAACCACTCAGAGGCCCCATCTCGTACTTACAGTTCAGTGTCTACAATGACATCTGGCTTCTCCAGAGTTTGTCGTCTCCTCTGGATGGCATCCACAATCTTTTTCCTGGGGCCTAGTGGGATATTGATGCTCTTCAGGTCATTGTCTGAACATAGCATGAGGGCCTCCAAGTCAATCTTTTCCTTCTTCAGGATGGAGATGAACTCAAACATGTGCAGGGAAGCCAGGAAAGTCTCCAAGGGGCTGGTGTCCGGTTCGTCATCGTCGTCCAAGCCCAGCTCCACCTCGTCCCAGGGCAGCTCCTCCGCGTTCCTCTCCTGCAGGCTGTTGGCACTGCCAATGCTGTCGTTGAGACTTGGCGAGCGCTGCAGGCGGCTCCGCAGTTTGACGCCCATCCCGTCCGTGCTGTCCTCTCCCAGTGCGCCCCCGTCCTCCCGGCCGATCCCGAAGAGCCCGCTGCTGACGTAGTTGCGCCGGAACACCATGGTGCCCAGCCCGGGGCGGTTGAACAGGGACTCGTGGCCAGAGTCGGTGCTGACTTCCGAGTGGGCCGAGTCCATGTGCAAGCCCGGGTCGCTTATGGCACGGGAGACAGTGTCTTCCTCCGTGAGGAACATGTCTCTGATATTGCGGCGAGTCCACTCCTTGGGGCTGGCGTACGTGCCCTGCTTCACAAACATGACGTCGTTGCCCAGCTGCAGACCGGACAGAGACCTCACGCTCTTCCTCCCGTCCTCGTAGATCTTGAATGTCCCGTCCACCTGCTTCTTCTTCTCCAGTTTCTTCTGTATTTTCGTCTTTCCCTTGGCTGTGCCGTGGATGGTGGCTTGTGAGTATGGCAGGGAGGTCACCATAGACATGTGCTGGAACTTCTTGCTTAAGGTGCTGCTTGAATAGCTGGAAAAGCTCATGGTGTCTGAATTATCCGACATCTCCTTTCTGTACCGTTTCTCCATCCTTTCGTGGTGCTTCTTCTGCAGCTTCACACAGTCCTTAATCCTCCTCTCCGCGTCCCGAAAGGCCTTGTCCTTCAGTTTGCTCACCAGCTTGGGGTTGAGGCTGCTCTGCTTGGCAGCAATAGAGTCCAGGTACCGCACACACTCCATGTGCCCCTTCATGGCTGCCATGTCCAGCGGGGTGTGGTAGTCATTGTCCAGGCACCAGATGTTGGCCCCAAAGGAGATGAGGAAGGAAAGGCAGTTCAGGTGGCCGTTGGCTGCTGCCAGGTGGAGAGGGGTGTTCCCCCAGATGTCACATTTGTCTGGATCGCCCCTAAACAGCAAGAAAAAACAGTTAGCTTTTAGGCATAGCTGATAGACTCTGCTGAGATATTGCCAGCTGTGCAGGGGCAAATCAGTACCATGAAGTGATGACTCCTTGAAATGTGAAGCTACACTCTTCTGACCCCCACAGCTCAATTTTAAAGAGGTCTTCTGGAGGGGTGTACCACTGACATGGAATCATTGTGCCTGACATGCAAACCTGTGGCAATTCCTGTGACCTGAACTGAGGTCACAGGAAAAATACACTCTTGCATCAAACCAACTTTTGGAGGGAGGCAAGACAGCTTCTAAATAGCCCAGAACTGAAATATGGGGCTGATTCCAGCTCAGGCCTTAAGCTTATTATAAAATGTCAAATTTCAAATGTCCTGTTAAATTCTAGTCAGATTCTATCTTGAGATCATGGCTTCATTCACATTCTGCTGAGAGGTCTCCCAAAATGACTCTCTGTACCCCATGTCTTGGGTGGGAATGCCTTGGGGTCCCACCATCGCAGTAGCACCACCATGAGACTCCTCAGCAATGGTTCTGAAACCAACCACTTGCTGCACCTTTCCACCCTCCTGTTCCTTGATGCCTGGGGAAATCTGGGGCTCAAGGGGCCGGTTGGCAGTGGAGAATAAGAGTGAATTTGCTGGCATTGGCCTTGGCATGGGGGTTTTGCGGGGGATTTTGCTGTACCGTGCTTGGTCTCGGTTGCACGGCTTGGAGCACATTGGCATTAGCACATCCCGAGAATCCAGTTTCAGAGAAAGTAGAGATTAGGTTTCTGCACTCCTCAAGAGCTGGGCACTCGACTGCTGCCATTAGCATCTCTTCTCACACCATGCCAGCCCCTGCCTCAGCAAGCTGCTGACAGAACACAACCGCTTGCCCACATCTCGTGCCTGCCGTGACAGAACGGGCACAAACCTGGGATTCAAGGGAAGTCTCTCCTCCTGAATTCCTCTGTATTTGTGTTCGGGTGAAACAAGAGATAGTTCACACCCCTGCTGGCACCAGCCTTCTCCTGAGCGTGTGCTAATGATATGCATCCAGCAGCAGTATCTGTCAACAAGGCACTCTCCCTCCATGCACATGGGATAAAGGCAAAGCCTTTTATTAAGGCTGTGCAGCTCCACCACCCTCCAAAGTTACTCCTGTGGGCAGCAGGGCTCTGGCAGAGCTCTGGCTCAGCAGAGCTCCTGTCTATTTCTGTGCCACTCTTTTGCTGAGCTCCAGAGGAACCAAGCACTGTTTCTCCACCACAGAGACCTCAGCTCCAGTCCATGGTGACACCAGGAGTGCAGAAGGCAAATCATAGAATATTTAGTGTTGGAAGTGACCCACAAGGATCATCAAGTCCAGCTCCTGAAACGCACACTTGAGACCTTCAGCCTGTGTTACTTAACTCCTCCCTGCTTTAGAATCTGTGTCAACAAGAGCTGGGAGCAGCAGAGGCCAGAAACCTCTTCCAAATACCCTGTGCTCTGTGCTATGGCTTGTCTCACTTCAAAGGATCTGAAGGCTACTCCAGAAAAAGAGCAGAAGACTGCAGGAGCAGAGGGACCTCTTACCCCTGCTGGTTTGCACTTCCATCACTCCACCATACAAATGTTTTCACAACGTTTAGAGAAACTAGATAAGTACAACCTTGAGCCCTCTGGCAGATTCAGTAAGTTGGTCAAAAGGCTCAGAACTGTGTAAGGGCCAGAAAGACTCACAAACCCTGCAGGACTTCTGTGGCCAGTCTTTGACATCTCTCATAGAAGCAGAGAAGGGCTTCAAAGATGGATGATAAGGAGGAGGGCAGGAGATCACAGGGTTGAGGAGCCATGAAGCTGAAAAAGGAGAGGAAGGAGCTGCCAGTGCTCCAGCAATGCTGTTTCAAGGAGTGGTAACTCCTCAGCCCTTGCCTCTACCCTCGTAGTGACATGTCCAGGCTGGGAAATGCATGGGGAGGATAAATATTTGATGAATTGCAAGAGAGGAGTAAATTATTGATGGAGCTGAATTTAAAGAGCCAGTGAAACTGGAACTGCTGGTGCTGGCAGTGGGACTGGAGTGCGTGAAGGGCTGTTGGTTTGTTTATGTGTGCTCTGAATGGGCCTGAGGTGTGGACAGGTGAGCCAGGGCACCACGAGGGTCCCAACATGGACTTGGACTTGTGATGTGGACAGTGACTGAGCAGTGGACTCCCTGCAAATAGCCTTGCTCCCCAAGCCAAGTGTGTGGATGCTCAAACCATGAAGTGCATCTTGGAGCCTATTCTTATGTCTGTCCAGTTCAGGGGTCAGAGGGAAAATCCAGGCAGGTCTTGTGGGATTCATATTTGAAGGTCTACTTTCATCAGAAAATAAGTGAGGGAAAAGAGCAGCAAAACCAGCTTTCCTTGGACATTTCCAGTGTCTAGAAACAAGAGTATTAGAGCAAAAATTAGGTATCTCAGGGCCTTTGCCCTAGAAATATCTGCCGCAGGCGCTAAAAATGCATCAGAAGGAAAGAAGAATGGTGACTTGCAAAGTAGGGATGTTTGATCCAGCTCAGATAATAAACATGAGGCCCTCCCTCTGGCAGGTGTCTGTCTGAGCAAAACTTCACCTCCGGGGCGCTGCACATGAGGAGATGCTGACTGCAGGGTCCACTAAGTGGGAACGTATTTTAATAACAGGTGTAAAGTGTAGCACTTCTGGACTTCAAAGCGTTTTCGAGTGCTGAGTCAACTGTAATAATCATTATTAAAAACACTGTTAATTGGGCCCCTTAGGTGGACGTGTGCACCTCCTGAGTCACTGCGTTTGCACCATGACATGCATGCTCACTCCCTTCCTGCTGGTTTTCCCCCTCCACTTCTCCCATGGGATCCCAATTAGCCGGGGAATCCAGTGGCACTTACATCTGTTCTTCCCTGGCTGCGTGTGTGGAGTTCCTCCAATAGCAATGGGCTGGCTCACCCTTGGCTCATGGGTGTGTGTGAGGAATCGGGCCGTGGGACCGGGAGCCAGCTGGTAGCAGCGTGTCTCTGGCTCCCATAAAATGTTTTTAGATAGAGGAAGAGGGGGAAAAAAATTAATTTGTGGCTTGAGGAACAATCCTCACTACTTTGAGCGCAGCCAGTCAGGGCAATGACCCAAGCAAGGCATAGAAATGAGCAGAAAAGATCAGGTTTTTGACTCAGAGAAGAGCTTTGGGTTCTGTATCCCAAGTTTTGCCCAGGTGGTGGAAAGTCAAGAATTCAGCTATTCCCCAAGTTCAGATCCCCAGAAATCCGGCACAGATGAGGGTCATCTCAGGGCTCTCTGCCTCTTGTCCCAGCAAACAGCCAGGCTGGCAGGAACTGTGGCGGGTGATTGTTAGTGCTGTGGCAGTGCCCAGGGGCACGTCTGCTGGCTCAGCACCGTGCCCAGGGCTCACCCTCACTGCCAGCAGACAGCTCAGGGGCCGGAAGCAGTGGAGCTGCAAGAATGCTCCACCCTGCTCCTTCACCTTCCCGGCAGGTCATTGCCCAGGGGAAGGTCCCCACCAACACAGACACGCCGCTCCAGCCCTGTGGTGTGCAGAGGATGCACATCACCTTCACGTGTCTTGCTGCAACCTCCGCTGCAATCCTGCCCCAGCCGGGCTGACGTGGTGCCCTGGAGCAGCCTGGCTGATGTCAGGAGCCACTATCACCCCCAGACCACAGCTGAGCCACTCGTCCCCTCTGCCACCGACATCCGAAGCATCCGTGACCCCCGTCTGTGTGCGAAGGGAGGCTGAGGAGCACCTCTGCAAAGGAATGCTGGGTGACAAAGCTGAGTGCGGACCTGCAGACACGTCCTCACCTCTCTTGTGGTCTAATCCAGAGAGGTCCTGGTTGTTCCTCTTCGAGGCCCCCAGACCCACAGCTAACTGGAGCTGGACTGGTGCCCGCCACTGCCCCAGCAGGTCATAACGAACCAAGCTGAAGAATTACTGCCTCTGAAAAGCTGCAGTGCTAAATGCCAGCTAGCCTGCCTCTTCCCAGCCATCATATTAATTGAGTTTGTTTTCCTCACTGGAGCCCAGCCAGGAAGAAGAAAAAAGGCTTTTTGTGTGGCAGACAAGAAGGATGAGCCGCTGCTGATCCCTCTGTCCCAAAGCCTCCCTCCATCCCCTTGCAAAGGGGACACAGGCACAGACACATCACCAGCTGGTATGGACAGAGCAATAAGCTGCTTCATTACCCTTTCCCTGTGCATTGAGGCAACAAGTTTTCCTCAAGGATCTATCAACTGATTTATTATATTTTCTTTGCCCCTCTCCATTTCAGCCCAACACCACAGGGTGCTGAACACAGCATATGGATGAGTCTCCTCTGCTGATGACAAAGCCTAGGTAGCCCCAAGTGTCCATCAGCCTGACATGACCATCAGAGCCATGATTTGGGCCCCCTCAGCACCCTTCCACAGCCCTGCTTTCTCTGGGTGCCTCTGGCCACCCTCACTAGGACATTTCATAATAGCCTGGCCCCAGCACTCAATCTCCTCACAGGTACCATTACCCAGTTCTGGCAAGGAGATTTTGGTGTTTCTGGATGCCTCAGGACTCTCCTGTCATTCTCTGTGCTTTTACATTCTCCTGGAATCCAGCTGGAGGCTCACCAGCCCCCTCAGACCATGAAGCTGCCTCCCACCCCATCCCTGCGTGGAACCAGCCCAGCTCCAAAACCTTCATACCACGGTCCCACGCTTCCCTGTCTCACAGTGCGGGGCTCTCTGTACCAAAGGAGGAATATTTTGGCAGCAGAGGCCAGAGAGAAATTCCCTGACATTTTGGGATACTGAGGGATCCTCCCTCTTGCCTCCCAGTTGTGATAGTGCAAGTGTGATAGCAACATATACAGCACAACATTAAGTTTCATCTCTGAACAAGACTCAAATACCATGGCACATCCTCCTAAGCACTGAGGGCAGAAAATTACAGGGTTCTGCCCTCAGGCTCTTCTGGGTCCTGCAGAGTTTCACCTCTCTGGCACCCCTGTCCCCAGGCTAGGGCTTTCCTGCCTCTCCTGCTCCAGGGAGCAGGGACGTGCCTGCCTCCGTGCCGAGCACTTTGCTGGTCTCTGTGTGGCCCTGGGCAAGGGTCTGACACATGGAGATGAATGCACGGATACAAACACATCTTGCAGTCCCACAGCTGCACACTCTGCTCCACTATCCATCATGTAAAGGGCACTGGGCTTTTGCCAGGCTATTTTCCTTGTCAGGAACAAATGTATATTAGGCTGTTAATTAAACAGCAGCCAAGCTGCACTCAGACACGACTGAGCCCACAAGGACCTTTTAATCCAATGTGAATTTATAAAAGCAGCCCTTGGGCTTTGTGGGGAGGCAGAAACTGCTGGCTTGGATGGGGGTTGACAGGGCAGGCAGTGGTGCTGCAGGGTGCCCTGTGATGTAGGTGAGCAATATAAGGAGATACAGTGATATAAGGAGACTACAAAGTCAGTCTGAATGTCTTTGCCTTTCTGGAGGAGTGTTCATTCACAGCATGGGCCTTTTAGATCAAAGTTTTGGCCATCAAAGAGTCTTTGGAACCATTTTTACTTCAGAGCTCTCCTGCCCTTGTCTCTCTGTCCCTGGATGGCAATTCTTCTCCCAGCCAGGATCTCAAGGAAAGTTTCTGCTGGGCACAACCTCTCCTGGAAGGTGCACAGTGAGCCCCACAGCCCCCACCCAGGGAAGCATCGCGGGGCTGGAGCCCAGGACCATCTCAGGATGCTCCACTCGGAGAGATGTCTTGCTCTGTCCCTTCTGGACTCTGAACTAATCTTTTCCTGACCACACTCCTTTTGCATCAGGTGCTCAAGGACTTCTCAAAACAACTCTATACACAGCCTTTCTGACCCCAGGATCTGAAAGGAAATGCTTTACAACTGAAGGACAGCAATGGGTGGAGGAGCTCTGCCTTTAAGCGCAGCTGGGGAGCTGGCTGAAGGTTTTGCACGAGAAAACCAGAGTTTCAGGAGATGCTGAGAGCCCAGGAACAGGCACAGGCTGATCAGATACAAGAGCTGCTAACACAGCCCGGGGTGGACAGAGAAAGTCCCTGCATGGGAGCTGACAGCCCCACCGAACCCTGGCCCAACATGGAGAAACAAAGCCTTTCCAAGGAGGCACGATGGACATCCAGGCTGCTGACCTCCCTCAGCACCATTCCTCAATATCAGAAAGACATAAAATCAGCACTGCCACCAATCTCTCAACACAAGGCAGAGGCCACCCCACCTTGGATGTGTTTAGATGAGGTGCTCAGAAAAGCTACCAGAGTGAAAGGAAGCGCTGACCTTGGGATTTGGTAAGAACAGGAGGGCCATGAACTGCTCAAGAGTAATTCCCCCAACAGCAAGGTGTAAATCCCATCAATCTGCCAAGTCTCCTCAGTCCCACTCCCTCCTCTCCACCACATCCACTCTTACAGAGCCAGAAACCCTAAGATTTAGCAGCCGAGGGTGAGGTACAGAGAGACACACCAGCACTGAGCAGTCCCTGTGGGGGAGATTGGGCTTAAAGAAATCTGCCCTTGGAAAACCTGCTCCTGAATTTCCTGGGCTCCAGGGGTCCCATACTGAGACCTTGCTTTGGATAAAACAGACAAGAGTCACCCACTTCCAGCTGGCACTGCACACAGCTCTCTGTGAGCATTCTTGGGACAGAAGGAGCAGTTATTCTCTCTGCCCCCTCATTTAAAAGGGCTTTTTTTCATGGCAGTGCTCCAATGTGTTTGTCTTTACAGGACCTGTAAAGGACCACGAAGCACTTGCAGAGGGGACCCATCCCTACCCGGGGAGCTGCAAACAGGGCTGAGGGCAGGAGTGGTTATAGGGTCAGAGGAGCTGGGAAAACAGAGTGTTATCAGGAGTTATCAGGAGCGCTGGATTAGACTCAAAGCACCACAAGCAGAGAAAAATAACAGCGGGGAGGACGGGAGCAGAGGTTTTATGGACAGAACCCATCATTTTTTGGGGCACACTGACCTGCGAGCGGGGAAGGGGGAAAGATGGAGGTCCCAGCTACTCCACCCCCCAGACCAGCACAGTGCACTCGCCCACACTCACCCTCGGCTGACAATGAGGCGCAGGGCGTCCAGGTTGCCGTGGTAGGCAGCCCATAGGGTCGGGGTCATGCCATCCTCGTCCGGCGAGTTCAGGTCCTTCTTGGTGGCTTCCTTCAGCAGGTCCAGGTAGCCGTCCCGGGCGGCCCGGTGGTACTGGTCGTTCATGGTGAGGAGCACATGGGTGCCCAGGGGGTTCAGAGGACGGGCATGGATGTGGGGCAGGGGGAGCTGCCAGGAGGGCCCCGCTCGCCTCGCGCAGCTCCGCAGTACCAGGACACCTGAGAAGTCCCGGCCGGCGAGGCAGGAGCTGTTCCAAGCTCAGCCAGCCAGGCTCCACAGCGCTTCCCCTGGGTCCTAAGCATCCTCCGGCCCCGACGGCTCCTGGTAACACACACCAGCTCCACGGCGCGTTAAAAGCTCCAATTAGGCAGCATCACCGCGTCGGGCTCAGCCCAGAACTTGGGCACAGGGTCACGCAGTGACAACTCGCCGGGTCTGCACGTCCCCAAAGCAGAGCAGGCTGCCAGAAAGGCTCATAGGTTTTATCCTGCCCAATACCCCTCCGTGCCCCTCTCCATAACTAATCCATCTCAAGGGAGGGGGAGCAGCAGCCACAGGAGGAGCGGGTCTCTATCCATCCATCCATCCATCCATCTATCTATCTATCTATCTATCTATCTATCTATCTATCTATCTATCTATCTATCCCTAGTGCCACTAGGAAGACAACAGCAGACCCAGTCACCATCCCTGTCCCCCTTCTACCCTGCCTAGACCCACAGAACCTTGCTTTCCAGGGAATTGCACAACAAACTGCGTAACAGGAATCCTTGATAAAGTGAAGAAACTTGTATGGGCTGGGAAAATCCCCTTCCTGATGTGTTTTCCTCTCTGAAGGCTAAGGCAACACCAAGCCCCCTCCCGTCTGTAAGTTGGTGCTTCACTATGATGTGCATGGGGGTGCAGTGTCTGGCCTCGGGTGTCTTTTATGCTGACACAGAATTCCTGGCTGGGTGAGACCCTCTGGGAGCTGGACAACCCCAGGCAATGCTTCCAACGCAGTATTCCCGGGCCCTGGGCACCCTCTGCTGTCGGGAAAGATGGAGCCAAGCCTGGATATTGACCAAAGCACACAGTTGTCCCAGCACATTGCACCCAAGGGTGAATCAGTGAATTGTATCCCCTGGGACATGCTGTCGTGGGGGAGGAGTTTCCTGCCCCTCTCTTGTTCATTTTGCCTGTCATGTCCTGGCTCTGGGAAAGGGATATCTGCAGGGCTGGGAAAAAATGCCCCAGGACAGGAGGGTGGCCCTAAAGCAGTGCCAGGTGCACCCACCACACAAGCTGCAGTGATTAACCCCTGGGTGACAGACAGGGAGTCTGTAAGTGCCCCAGGCAGGGTCTGCTCACCTCGGCAGGTTTGTTTGTGCCAGCTCAGCCTCCCCAGGTGAGTCCTGATGGATGTAGTAGCCACGGAGGAATTTGTCACCGGGATCCTTCCAGGTGAAAAAGCAGCACAATAACGTCTGCAATTCATTACCGAGGTTGTTTAATGATTCTTGTATTATTACTAATTAAGTTTGTTATGCTGTTGTCGTGAAACAAGCGTTCTAAGGTCGCGGTCGCTGCCGGGGGACTGGGAGCATTGCCTGAGGCAGTAAACACTCTTTCCTCTGTTACTGGCTGTTAAGGACAAAAGAGGGAGGATAAACCAGTGCATTTAGCCCGAGGGGCTTCTGAACCTCTGCCTTCTGCAAAACATCATTATCCATTCGGATTTACTTCAGGGAGGCCTGGATTCACCTGGGAAAGGCTACAGACTGAGAAAAGTTCAACCACTCCTCCCGAAAGGAAGCCCTAAGGATCAGCAGAGGCCAGGCAGGGCAGACCCAGTGCTGGTGGCAGCCGGCTGGTGGCAGCACGGGAGGGACTCATGCAGATCTCCCGGGGTGTGTGTGGATCCTGAGCTCTCCTTCACTTCCCACACCGCTCAGTTTGGTGCTGTCCCTGCAGTGCTGCAAGGAGCGCTGCGGTGAGCAGGTGGGAACAGGACTGAGAAAACACACAGCAAACAGCCTCTGTGCTGGGCCCTAAAGGGGGAAGTGGCAGGGACATCTCCAAAAGAGGCATCTCCAAGGATTAAAATTCATCCCCATCCACTCAGAACTGCCCTGTGTCCCCCCATCTCCTCCACGAAACATAAGCTGGGGTGAAAGAGACCTTGAGCAGCTCTCACCTTACCTGGCAAAAGCTTGAATCCCATCTGCACTTCCTCCTTGGAAGGAGAGGAGTTAAGCTCCTGAGAAAGGGCCAGAGACAGGTGGTCCCACCCTGAAAAATCAAAGTCAGTGCGTCAGCAAAGTCGAACATTAATTATGGTCCCCAAATCCTGCCCTGCTCCGGTGCTCAACCTTCCTCATTTTTGCCATCATGGGTGGGAAAGGATTACATTACCCTTGGCACTGAACAGATACAAATGCAAATTTCTTCCTTTTCCTCAGAAACGTTCCAGGCCTAAAGCAGGCTGATTTGAATAAGACAGGGCGAGGCACAATATTTATTGTGCTCAGTTAAGCAGAAAGCCAAGCACCAAATCATCAGCAGAGATAAGTTCGTCATCTAAACCATCCTCTCTCAGGGGAAGAGATCTGATGGATGTAGGGAGATGGGTTTGATGGGGTGGTTTTGCTCTCTGGTGACCATGACCCTGCGGCCGAGCGGTCCATGCCATGCTTAGCAGTGTTGGCAACTCGTGCTCTCATTGGGTAAATAACCCTTATCTCCTCATCTTTGTCCAGCTTCCCCAAAATCCGCTATTGCACAAAATGGATCACACGAGTTTCTCTGAGAAGCCCACGAAGGCCTGCTGTCAGCTCCAGACATGGTATAAATCACAGACATATCCCAAACCAAGGGTATAAATTCTTCGACTGACCGAGCTGCAGCTACAGGGAAACTCCTCAGCCTGGAAAGAGCAGAGATTTGGTTCCCAGGCAGCAAAACAGGTTGGTGAAATGGCTTTGTTTTAGGTTTTTCATTGAGAATCAATGAACTTCCAAACTTAGCAAGGGCAAGGGGCTTTGGAGGGTGTGACAGCAGAGATAACTCACACTCTTCCTGCAGGAACTGGTAAAAATTATGCTGTGATGGTCCAAAGATTCCTGGGAGTTTCTTACCCATTTCTTGCCCTGTTCTTCAGCCAGGAAGTATAACAACTTCTCAGAATGTCTAGTATTTGGCATTTAGAAATCAAAACCACATTGGCCGTTTGCCCCAGGGTATTTTGAACCTGTGAGCACTTGGTGCTTTTCCAATATCTTGCATCAATCAACACGTAAATGTGATATGTGACCAATTAGAAATGCTTTGCTAAACTGACCTGGGATCTCCCCGAACAAAAGCATCTTAAGCAAGAGCAGCCTTCAGGGAACCAGGAAAGGAAAGGTTGAAAATGAGCTCATCGCTTGTCTTGCAGTCCCTGTCTCAGCTTTCCCTGTTCCTCTGATACGTTCTCTCCTCCTCATCACATGTCCTGCTTTGGTCCAGCCCTGGGCTGTTACAAATAAGGTGTCACTTCTCATTCATGGGACTCTCCTCCCAACAGCACTGACCCTCAGAGTGTTGGCTGAACCATGACCGAAGAGCCCAGGCGGAAGGACAGCGAGATCGGACACCCCAACTCCGCCATGGGCTGCGGACACAAGGACGACAAAGCCAGCCTGGCTTTGAGCCAGATAGCATCTTTCAGCCACCAGGCCCCCTCCACTCCTGCCTCCAAGGAAGTGTGGAAGAAGGGCGGCCGCATGTTCTCCATCCTGCTGGCCGTGCACTTGGCCCTGCTGGCCTGCACGCTGGTGAGCAGCGGGGCCTTTGAGAAGATCGCCGTGCACGACTACGATGTCTTCTTCCTGCTGACTGTCATGATGCTGATAGTCATCATATGGATCATCTTCTACCTCGCTGGCACCTCCCGGTGCCCGGGTGCCATCCTCTGCAAGGACTCCCATGCTGGGCCCATCTGGCTGAGAGGTAGGAGCTCTCGGGGCTGGGGTTGGAGGGGAGGTACAGGGTGGAGAGTTCGTGGGAGCATCAGTTATTGCAAGGGAAGCAGCCACCATGTGGGCACAGCCTCCTTCTGCTCTGGGACATGGCACCATGCCCTGCTTCAGCTCAGCTCCTGCTCCCTCCACTGGATTCACTGCCAGGTCTCCCTGTATCCTCAAGGGCTCTTGGTACTTTACACCAGGATCCTTCCCAGCCTGGGATCCCTCTCAGCTTTTGTCAGAACTGTTAACCCCAGAGTACAGGGTTGACTGAAAATCCATTCCAGCCAAAATTATTGTATGATTCTGTTGGCACCATGATAATTTGGGTGCTGGGGAAGGAGAAACAATGGTAGAAGCAAAACCTCTCCATGCCAACAGTTCCTCTTCTTCCTCTCATCTACCTGCATTAGCCCATTGTGTTCACACATCTGTCCAACCACAGATATTTTTGTTCCTCAACAGGAGGCCTGATTCTATTTGCCATTTTCAGCCTTGTCATGGATGTGTTCAAAATAGGATATTACTCGAGCTTCTACAGCTGCCTGTCTGCGATCAAAATCATCTACCCCATCGTGCAGGCAATATTCGTGGTCGTCCAGGTGAGATGGCTCTGCTCTGTCTCGGGGAGGGGTAGAGAGACACAGGCACCAGTGGAAGAGCTCTGATCTCATGGACTAGTTCAACTGCCCCCACAGCAAGTGCAGAGGCTTAACTCAGCCCCCACCCAGCCCACATCTTCTCGCTCCCTGTGGCAACTCACTTTAAGGCATTGATTTAAACTTGTTCCCATCCTGTGACATTTTGACTTGTCTAAGCAGCCCCAATCCAGCCAGGCCTCCTTTCCTGAAGAATAGAGTAGGAGAAGGAGAGTCAGGGCAAGAGTTGCCTTGCAGTTTGAGGTCCTACAGAGGACCATCTGCTCTGGGACAGTGCCAAGGAGGGACAATTTAGACAGGAACAAGGAGTGGCCATGGGCAAAGCAATGGCAGTGGGAGCAAAGAAAGAACATCCAGCAAATTGCCAGGATTATGTGCTCCTAGCCTGGGGATGATGTGCTTTGCTTTCTTGTTTTGCTGGAATTAACAACTCCTTTTCTTGCCCCTGCCAGACGTACTTCCTGTGGGTCTCTGCCAAAGACTGCATCCACGTGCACCTGAACGTTACCAGGTGAGCAGTGCTGCTCTTTGAACCCCACTGGCCCAGGAGATCTGAGCCACCGCAAACTCCCTGTCACACAGCTAAGATGCAACAAGGAGATAATCTCATCTCCCTTAATGCTGCCCAAAACTAAACCTGCTCAGTGTCTCCAGCTGGCCTTAGATCCCAGCTCAAACAGCTGAGGTTAATGACCTGTGGATCTATCAGGGTTGGGATTCAATTCAAGAATACAAGCATTACTCAAAGCAGATAGCACTAAATAAATAATTATCATTAAATAAAATTATTCATAGCTGACTTTTGCTTCCCTAGGGAAGATAATGATTCAGTGGGCAAGCCTCAGGCTAACATAAGATCTAGTCCACTTTTACAAGACTGGATCTACTGGAGACCAATCCATATCTATTAATTCGCTATTGAGAAGCTCTTCTAAAATCCGCAATAGGAATCAGGCTTTGAAAATTCTCATGAACATGGATAAAAAGTAGGAAGAGAGGAGAGTGAGGGCAGCAAAGCAAGGGTCAGGATGGGAGCAACATGGCTCAGAGCCACTGCTTTAATCTCAAGAACCTTCTCCTCCTTCTGCAGGTGTGGCTTGATGCTGACACTGACTACAAACCTGGCGGTGTGGATGTCAGCAGTGACAGACGAGTCTGTTCACAAAGCACATTCAAAGCTGAAGAAGAACATGACAGAGGAAATCTTCAGGTGGCTCCTGAAAGGTAATCTGGCCATTTGCGAAGTCATCCAGGGAGGGACTCGGTGAGGTAAAATTGTTCATCAGGTCAGGTTTTATCCCTTTCTGGAGGGTCTGGCTAGAGCTGGAGGTGCCTTTGGAAGATCTAGTATGTTAAAAGCCAGGTCTGGATATTCACTTCTTAACCTGTATCACAGAGGGGTCAGAAAGGTGGAAGACCCTGTACAAATGGGGTGGAAATGAAGAAGGCAAAGGGAAAAAAAAGGAGATTTAACCTGCCAATTAACTTCTTAAAAAAGAACAAGAAAGAACACAAGAAAGCTGAGGTTGAAGTGTCATTGTTTTCAAAGTGGTCATATATTCTTCTGTCATTGGTCTTGTTTGTCACTGACCCTGAGCATCCAGGGTCAGTGAGGATCCAGTTCTTCAGGGCTGCTCATGAGTGTTGGCTCCTTGTTTTAATTCCACTGCATCTCTCTGGCTTTATCTTGTTTCAGTGGGAATGAGAAGTAACTCAGTTGAAGAATGCAATTGCAACAGCCAAATCTGCCAGATCTTCAAGAATGGCTACTTTTGGCTGTACCCCTTTAACATTGAGTACAGTCTCTTTGCCTCTGCCATGGTCTATGTCATGTGGAAGAACGTTGGACGCTTCATAGACCACCACTCCCACCACATTCAACGCCTGAAGTTCAGGCTCTTCCGAAGGACCTTCTTTGTGGGCATCATGTTGGGCCTCGTCATTCTGGTGAGTGGTCTGGGAGTCCTCATTCTTTATGAGGTGCAGGTAAACTCCAACACGGAGTCCAGCAAGAAGAGCCAAGCACTCACCATGTACTACATCTTCAACATTGTTTGTCTGAGCCTGATGTCCCTTGTCTGCATCGGTGGCTCCGTCATCTACCGCTTTGACAAGAGGGACATGGACCGGCACAAGAACCCCACCAGGACCCTGGACGTGGCCCTGCTGATGGGGGCAGCCCTGGGGCAATACGCCATTTCCTACTACTCCATTGTGGCCATCGTGGCCAGCACACCGAGGGACGCTATCAGCGCGCTCAACCTCACCTACGCCCTCCTGATGATCGCCCAGCACACCTTCCAGAACATCTTCATCATCGAAGGCCTTCACCGGCAGCCCCCCAAGGAAGACTACAAGCATGACTCCCACCAGAAGGACCTCTACGGGCTCACCTTTGTCAACATCAACGCAGTGTCCCTCCGAGTGCCCGACACGGGCAGCACCTTGGCCCCTGGCCCTGCCTCTGGCACTGAAGCCGCGTGTCCTTCTGACCTCGTGCGGTCCCTCACCGCCCCCAAGAAGATGAACTGGAGGAGGAAGTTCTTGAGGGAGATCTCCATGTTCCTCCTGCTGAGCAATGTCATAGTGAGTACATGCAGAGAGAAGGGTTTGTAGGGGGGAGGGAGAGGGGAGCAAGCACAAGGGAGAAGGGTCTGTGAAGGAAAGGATGTGCCACATGGAAAAACAATCCTTCCTGTGCCTCTACTGTACAGAGAGCACACTTAGTTATCTAAGTTGTCATTCCTTTGTCCCTTAAAAAAAAGAAGCAACTGCCCTGAAGTTAAGACATTTTAGGCTACACCAATAGACCTGTCACTTACTTACAGAATGTCAGACACAGGAGGTGGGTACAAGAGAAGAATCAGTTTCAGTATTTTTATTGTGTGTCAGTGGATATATAGAATAGCTTATTGAAAGCAATAAAATACATTAAGCCCTTCCCTTCACCCCCAGAGAAAGGATGTAAAGTGACAAATACATGGGGTGAAGTCTTAGTTTTCCTGAGGAATAGCAGCACACACCTCTTCTCAAAACTCAGGCTTGGGAGCCCAGCCACTGATCCCAGTTGCTGTGAAGAGAAACTGGTCATTGACAGCCTCAGCTGGGGTTTCATGAGCAGTCAGGGGACTTCAGTTCCCTGCCAAAGAAATGTAGGATTACAGCTGCATCCTCAAAGAAGCCAAGCACATTATGTCTCTAGACACCAAGTCCCCAGCTCGTCAGTCACATCCTGTCCTCACGCTGATTTCGCACAGAAACTCAGAGGATGGGCTGACAAACCCCATGCTGGTTGAGCTTCTGAGCGAAACACACCTGGCCTGGAGAGACCAAGCTGCTCCCAGCTCAGCCTTTCCCACATTTGTTCCATCCACAGAGCCGGCACAGGCCAGGTCCACGCTAACACACAACACACTCAAGTGAGTGCAGTGAGTGTTTCAGCCCTTGGTCCAAGCCAGTCTCTGAGCACGAATCAAAACTCGTCTTAGGGTACAGCACCAGATTGTACTTGATCTTAATGCAGAGATTGGCTCCTGGCACAGGTCCCGTGCTCGGAAGGTCCCTCTTTTCCCGCCCCTGGGTAGCTGTGGTTGCAGATGCTCTGCTGTGCCTCACACCTTTCTCACCACGGTGTCATTCCCGTTTCCTCCAACAGCTCTGGATCATGCCAGCGTTTGGTGCCCGGCCCCAGTTTGACAATGACACAGAACTGAACTTCTATGGCGATTCCATGTGGCCGGCCATCGTGGACATTTGCCTGCCCTTTGGAATCTTCTACCGAATGCACGCAGTGGCCAGTTTGCTGGAGGTCTACATCGTGTCCTAAAGAACTCCCTCGCAAGGAAGACGAGATTCTCCTCCAGCAACACACCTTGCTCCTACCCCAGGGCTGGGAGACTGCCCAGATGTCCCGAGGGGTCCCCAGCAGTGTTGGGGTGTTTATGAACTGTCAGTGAAGATCACCCAAACATAGTCCAGATTTTATTTTTGCTACTTGTGTGTGGATGTGCCTTTGTGTGTCTGAAGTTCTTAAAACTTAAAAACAGATGAAAAAGGAAGGTGTCCAAAGCAGGATCATGGTGATTAACCTTGGTTCATACAGAGACCCACCTTCCTCTGTAAAGCCTGTTCACTCCATGCCACTGATGAACTCTCCAGAGGGTGCTCAGCACCCTTGGGCAGTTGGATCCTGCCTGTACACAGAGATCCAGAGGGTATGAGGGGCTGACAGAGGCCTGGAAGGCACAGAAAGGGAAAACACTTCATCTTCTGGTACGGCCAGTCGGAAATCACTCCCCTGCAGAGATGTGAAAAACAAACTGGTGACCACCAAAGGCTTTGGGAATCATTTTAACCTTTCCTCTCTGTATCATCCGTGGATATGGGCCCTCTTGATCCTTCCCTGTACCAGTCCCTGCTGTTTTCCTTCCTCTCCAGGGAGGCATCACTGCAGCCTCCTCTTCTTAAGGAGAGCTCTGTGTGTGGTCCTGGGCTGGCCCTGATATGGGATTGCTCTAGCACACTTTCTTTCTCAGCTTTCCTGAATCAGGGCTCAATAATCATAAAGATGATGTGGGCAATACAGTTTGGGGGATGATAAAGAGATTTTTCTCTTTTTTTTCTCTCTTTTTTTTTTTTTTAAATAGATAATGATTTTTTTAAAATATACGAACGTTTTTGTACGCACAGTTATTTATTGATTCTCACTGTAACACTGAACTCCTGGAGGGACCCTACAGCACAGAAATCAATGCAATGCCATGGCCAATTTGATCTCCCATGCCCTGAAGGGATGCTGGCGCTGCACCCTCAAGCCTGTGTGTGCTTTGAGGCTGTGAGCACAGCCCAGCACCCAAACCCTGGGGCCCTCACACAGGTTTCTGGGTGCCTGCAGCCCTCCATGAACCACTGCATGACTGAGGGGGCTTTCAGAGCAGAAATCGTGGGCTGCAGGAAGTTGAAATGGGCCTCTCTGCTGTACGCAGCGTCCAAGAAGAGCCTCAGAAAGCCCACGCTGCCAGGTCAGGAGGGTGATGCCAAAATGGCACAGCTGAGCTCTGTCTGCACCCTGAGACATGAGGATTTAACTGTTTCAATAAAGGGTTTATTGTTCCATCAGGGTTTATCGTTCCAACAAAAAAACACTGCAGAGGTGGCAGTAATCATCAAGCCCTCCCCTATGGACCTGTGTTCATCTGCCAGAGAGAAAACAATAAATGGAAATCCTGGTACTTGAAATGGAGTGGTGCAATTTTCCACCTGACAGCCCAGGCTGACGCGTTTCAAACCACCTTCCCCTCCAAACCCAGATCACCAAACCAGCAGGGAGCAGTGCCTCTGGCTGGTCTGACCCCAGTTTACCTGCCTGCCAGCAGCCTTTCCCTGGGGTGGGCAGAAAAGGGGATAAACCCTGATTCCCCCTGCCCCCAGAGGGCTGCACCAATCCAGCATCTTCAGGTGGGGCAATCATTCCTATGACCAGCCCAGAGGTCTCTCCCAGCCCCACCGGGCCTGGAAAGGCCTGGTTCTATTTTTAACATTGATCTGGTAAAGATAAAATCTCTCTCTAGAAACTTCACCTTTCATAAAACAAAAGCCTTATTATTCTGTGGCTCCCGCAGCTGAAATTCAGTCAGAGGAGAGACGCAAACGGTGCGCAGACGTCAGTCCCACGTACAGCCCGACGCATTGTCTGAGCCCAAGCTGCTGAGCTCACACAGGGGCAGAAAACACTTTTAATCACCTGCTCTCTTCCTGGGGGGCACAGCAGGTTTCCTCCTACGTGCTCTTCCTGCTCTCTGGTCCCAGGTTCCCAGGGGTGGGTGCACTGGGTCAAGCAGGGCAGACTCTGAACTGCTCTTTTGTCCCGGACAGGGACTGTAGGGGCACTTCTGGGGCTAAATAAACTCAGGATGGGTGTATGGAGAACCCCCAGACAGGCCAAGCAGCACTGGTATAGGCAATAATCCCAAATCAATTGCTCCAGAGTGGTGAGTCAGCTGGAACCACAACATCCAACCACAAACAGTCATACTGGGGTAAACCAAAATGCTCTGGGGACAGCACCAACTCTACAAGGATCCCTGTCTAACCTGAGGCATCTCCAGGGTGCAAGCGTGGGGATGGCAGGGGCTTCCAGCCAAGGGCTGAGTTGTTCTTCTGCCCTCCAGCCACAAACACACATCTTGGGGAGAGGCAGTAGACTGGGAAACAGCCAGTGAACCCCATCTATATACCCAGAAAAGGGGTATATAGATAGAGGGGGATAGATAGAGATGATGATGATAGATAGATAGATAGATAGATAGATAGATAGATAGATATAGATAGAACAGACAAAGTCAGAGCACACAAGTTCAAAAAATAGAAAAGAAAAAAACCAAAGCCTAAAAATCCAAACCCTAAGAAAACTCCTCTGTAAATCCTTGTGTGCTCAAGGGTCATCTACTAGAAGGTATCAACTCATGGCCAGTTAATGTGCAAAGGGATGTGCTCCAAGGCTGATGGAGAATCAGCCAAACATCCCTGAGCAACTCCTCAGCCCAGCCAGTATCCCAGGCATGTCACCCAAACCCTGGAGCAGGCACTGTCACATCCTAACTGCATGGATCCATGCCCTTCCCTGGGACTCTGCACTCCAGGCGATGCAGCCAGCTGGTGTTGGCTGCTCCACCACTGCCCCTTCCCTTCAGAGCTGGGACACAGCTCTCATGTCTTGCCAGGGGCTTCCAGTCTCACTGACCTTGGTATAAAATCCACCTTGGCCTCCCAGGGATCTGAGGACAAGCTGTGCCACAGGGCTTTGATGGAGACATGAACTAATAAAGTCCACCCCAAGGGATGCCAGGGTTAAGAGCTCAGGTCTGGTCAAACTTAGGGAGCTCCAGTCCCAGGACTTGAGACATTGTGTGAGGGTCAAAAAGGTCCTGATCCAGACCCTGGCCTGAGGCACACAGGGCCAGAGCCAGCAAGGGAGAGCAGCAAGAAGGGGAAGAGACAGAGCAGGAGATCAGAAATCACTGCCCAGAAAAGGAAAGGCCACAGTCAGGGCCAGAACTGAGGCATCATCTGACTGCTACTGGTGTTTCGCATCCTCTGCTCCACTTCTTAATCACCTGTTATTTCAGGGCGAGATTTGTTTTATTAGAGAAAGAAAAAATAACAATATATCTTTTATCTGGGTGATTGTCCCTGAGGTGTGTCAGGGACAGGGGAGGAATCCAAGATAATTATTATCTGTCAGTGCAGCAGATGGAAAGTGGATGGATTGAGAAGGTCACAAGGCTGGAGATGAGGGATGGGATTGCAGCGCAAGGCAAGGTGCAGCCTGTGAGCTGGGTCAGGGTGTGCCGAGAGCCAGGGCAGGAGGAGGCACTTCCCAGGGAGCAAGACAGTGGTCCTTAGAAAAGAGGAGCAACTCGGTGCTGGCAGGAGGTCGCAGGGACCTTCACCAAGGGCCAGCAGGGAAAGCACGGAGCCACGCTCACGAGTGGAGCCAGCACACACCCACAGAGCCCGTCAGAGGGGACGGAGGGACGGAGCTGGGGCGGTGCAGCACAGCTCCCCCTCACCTGAGTTGGATGAGGCTGCTCTTTGCAGTCACCCCAGAAGTCTCTCGCTCACCAGCCCCACGGGAGACGTCACCCACGGTTATCGGCGGCGGAGGAAGGGCGTGGGCTGGCCGGGGAGATGTGAGGGCACGGCCTTCCTCGGGTGGCCTTTGGGCAAACACGGCGGCTGGGCACCCACCTCCTTCCTCCCGGGTCCTGTTTACAGATCCGCTTGGCCCAGCCTGGGTGTTAGAACTGCTAAGTGCACAGATAACACCGTTAATAAGCACACACTGCTGATAGCAGAGGGGCAAACATCACTCCTAACGTTTACCAGCTTTCTCCCGGCCTCTGAGTAAAGGCAGCTTCTCCAGGGGAGTGATTTCTGCCATCGATCCAGTTGGTTCGACTCATCCTCTCCCTCCCTGCCCTTCTGCTGCACACTTGCTTACTTAATGACTTGGTTAAACTGCTGTCAATACATTCCAGTTAAACAGCTGCTAACTCTTCAAAATAAAGATCAGATTAGGAGGATTAACCAGTCTCCCAGGGCTTTACAACCCCTCTGTGTCCAGTTTTAGCTGCAAGGCCAGGATGAGGCAAGTCAGGCTAGGAAGGATGCCTCATCTCTGCAGCACAGATGCACAGTGACATTGGAAAAGCCGCTGGGGCCCAGCAGGCACTAACATTTTTTTTCAGGCCCATCTTACAAGGAAAAAACTCCAATTTCACCCCATCTTCAGGATACATTCCAGACTCCTGGCCTCCATTTCCCAGTTCTGCATGGTCACCCCAATTTAGGACCACAACGCTGAAAAATAGCAGGTTTGTTAATGTCTTGTACAGAAATCACTGGCTTTGGTCAACAAAGAGACCACCAAATAGCTTTTGGGAGGTTCCAGGTCCCTGCTGAGCTCTAGAACAGAGTCCAGAGGACAGCCAGGCACCTGAAAGATCTCGATTGCACTCAGGGCATCCCAGAACATAAAAGCAAGGAGCAAAGGCATCCAAGCAAGTTGTCCAAGCAGGCTGTGAGATGCTGGTGCTTTGGGGGAAGGCAGAGCAAATCTAGCCATGGGTATTCATGAACACCTGCCCGGGTCAGAACTCCCAGACTCCACCACAAGGGTTTGTCAGACATTAAACATGACCCTTTTGCTGGCAGACATCAAACAATGGCTGCACCAGCACACAGTGGGTGTTCTCACCCAGGAGAAATGGGCCCCTTTCACTCTTGTTTTCCATCCCTTTCGTCACATCCCCACACACGATAACCTGTGCTCCCTCACCCACTCCTACCCCTAATCAGCTGCTTGGAAAGTGTTACAGGGCTCTGAACTCCCAAATCACGTGTTTGCCAGCTCTAAGGACCTCAGGGCTTGGGGGTTCATCCTGGGACACACAAGTAAGCCCTCTCTTTCCAAGGAGAGGTCCGTCCCCTCCTGATGGACCTCCTAGACTCACCAGGTCAGCCAGAAATGCCAAGTTCAGTTGCCAGCCACAAAACCAGGAGGATCAGCTCACCACAGAGTCCCAAGACAGAATCAGTTTGCCCTAGAACAGGAGAAGGACCAGATTGGACCTAAAACTTTGCCTTTTGGGACAGTTTGAGTATCTGTGCCCTGGATAAAAGCAGAAATTAGTGGTACAGTCGAGAAAAACAATCTCAGGGTCTACCTAAAAACAAGTGAGTGGGAACTCCAGTGGATTTTGGCCAAAGCAGTGTGGGCAAGCACTCCCAGCACAAGCCTGTGCCAGGAGATTAGCTCTGCACCTGCCTGAGCCATGGCACAAATTAGTCACCGCTGCCTGTGGTTTTACCAGTTGGCACATCCTGCGCCGAGGCCGTTGACATGGGGCAACCCAGCAGGTGTATAAAGGAGCTGATCCCCATTGGCTGCCCGTGGCAGATGTGAGAGCTTCTCACTGAGTAATTAAGGTAATGACAATAATAGACCCAAAGTAAACAGGGCGGAAAAAAAATAAATCAATGGGCTGGGAGCAGAGGCCGCACTTAGAGAGGAGCAGTCCTGACAGCTCCTGTCTGCACCTGGGGCACTGCAGACTGCCGAGCATTCCCAGTGCCACTCCAGCCACCGGTGCGAGATCGGCCGCGTCCGAGGCTGTGCCAGCGGTGGGTCCCTCTCAGCAGGCAGCAGGAGGCTGCAGGCAGGTAAGGGCTGGGTTTGGCTGTCCCACACAGCTATGGGGTCAGGGGGTTGAGTCCATTGCTCTGTGCAGACTTGTCTGGATGGGTTTCCATCTGATCCTGCTGATTTTATGACCTCTCCCCTCCCTCCAATGCAGAGGGCTTATGGCCTTAGGAGAGGGGAGGGAGTTTGCTCCTATGCTACTAAGCTGGGAGAGTTTTGGAGCCAAATGGGGAAGGGTTTAGGATCAATCTCTGCTAACAGAAGTACTGAGGACCTCAGGGCTTGGGGGTTCATCCTGGGACACACACATAAGTCTTGTCCTTCCATGGAGAAATGGTCCATCCTCTCCTGATGGTCCCTCTAAACTCAGCAGCTCAGACAGAAATGCTGAATCCCTGTTGCCAGCCACAGAACCCAGGGAATCAGCTCCCCACAGAGTCCCAAGGGCAAGGGCAGGCACCTCAGTGCATACGCAAAAGAAGAGGGAAACACTAAATTTCAACCCCTTCCCAAACAATTTCTCCCCCAAAGCCCCAAAACTACTTAGAATGTTTCAGGTTCCCCCCACCCTCAAATACATCTCAGGGGGCTGCTTTCACTCCAGTCACCCTCCACTGCAGAGTCAATCCCTGGAGTGAAAGCACCATTCCATGTTCTGAATCCATAGAGATGCTGATCTTGCCCAACTGCTGTATGTGAGCAAGTAGATTTCTCTCTCATGAGCAATCCCACAAAGATTTTCCTAAAAGCTGGATGGAAAAGCTCCCAGGCTCAGATTGCCTGAGCCAATTCCTCACACTCCTCCGTGTCAGTGTGCTCACAGCCCTGTGCTGCAAGTAGAATAAGAAAGAAAACTGGGTATTAACTGTGTCCCAATGTTAGCCCATGTGAGTGGGAGGTTGGATCTTTTCCCAGCAGCTTAAATCAAACCTTACAGACTTTCTATTTACTCTCTCCAGCTCTGTCAGAATTCAAGGAGTGTGGTGCAAATCTCAAAGCCCAAACACACAAGGAAGAGGTTGGACCCATCAACTGAAAATCAAACAGCTCTGAGTTTTAGAGCAGGTCTGAGCTTGCTTTGTATTTCCACCTAATCCTTAGGGCAACAAAGGGAAAGGAGGGAACCTGAATCCAGGGCTGTGTGTGGAGAAGCTGTGAAAGGTGAGGGTGGGAACTGTTTGAGCACCTCTGGTCCCAACAGTTCCAAGTACTGGTGGGGCAGAGCAGCAACATCAAACACCCATTTTAATACAGTTGTCTCTGGAGAGGTTTAGAGATTTTGGCAGAAAAGCCTTTCCCCAGTGCCCTGCAATGACTGCCCATCAGGGAATTTTTAATACCTAACCTGGGCTAAACACCAGCCTCTTTTTCCCCTTCATCCACCTTCTGGAGAGGGAAGGGAAAACTGAAAGCAAGGAAAGGAGGTCACCACACAAGTGGCTCTCCCAGCAGAGCACACAACCTCTCATCTCAGCATGTCCCCCCTCTAAACCTCCCTTTTCTTCACCGCAGCAGGCAGATGAGCCATGCCTGGCAACAAAGTCTCCAGGCCCTGCCATCACTGCAAGAGCAGGTCAGCGACTGCCCCAGCAGACACCTCCAAGATCCACTATGAGAAGTTCTGGCTGTACCGGCACTGCTCCTCGGTGCAGCAGAGGGACAGGCAAGCCCAGAAGGCCGGGCAGCTCTTCTCGGGGCTGCTGGCCATGAACGTCGTGTTTCTGGGCAGCGCCTTCATCAGCAGCATGATCTTCAACCGCGTGGCCATCACGCTGGGGGATGTCTGGATCCTGATGTCCATCCTCAAGGTCTTGTGCCTGTTCTGGATTATCTACTACCTGCTGGGCACCAGCCGGCAGCCGCACGCTGTGCTGTACCGGGACTCCCACGCTGGGGCCATCTGGATCAGGGGTAAGGGCTGCTTCTGTTTCTCATCTCATGCCTTCTTCCCTGGGCTTGGAAGACACGGAAATTCTTCCCCTACTATTAGGATATGTAGTTAGGGCACTGGGAGATTCCCAGTCAGGCTGAGGGAAGGCAGGGGCACAGTGAGTGCCACCGAGAGGAACCAGAGCAGCCAGGAAAACCTGGAATGGGGCTTCCCTTCAGCCTTCAGTCCAGCTTCACTCTTCCCCAAGAACAATCCAGGCGTGTCCCACCCACAGCCCAGCAACTGAGCACCGTGGGAAAGATGTGAGGAAGGTTTTAGGCAGGAGCACTTTGCAAAGCAAGAGGAGAATCACCATGTTTACCCTCCAAGAGCGTCAGCAGCCCCATGCCTCCCTCGTCCTTGTTTAACACCACAGCAGCCTTGTTGCCAGGGAAGGATTCCTGCCCAGTGAGTCACACCCCAGCGACACCCAGGCCTTCCTGGGAGACCTCCCATCAGCATTAGCCCCACTCTGAGAAATTACCTTTCTCCAAGCAGTCCTGCCTCTGGTCTACTACTGGGTTCTTAATCGGGCATGGTCTTGTTAACTAAGCATGGAAAATCAAAGGGAAGAAAGCTGCAAGGGACTTGGGTATCCACAGCTGCAGAGAGTTGTCCAAGTCAAAAGGGAGAAACAGTCAAAGTGTCCCAACTCCTGCAGACTGTGCTTGCCACAAGCCTGAACAGACCTCTGCTCATCTCAGGTTTCCTCCACAAGAAAGCACCACCCACCATTAGTTTGCCTCTGTCACTCCAGATTGCACAGCAAAGCCCCAAACCCCCTGTTCCCAACTTGTATCCAAGCACAAGAAAATACTTTCCACTGACCAAACACATTAAACCAGTCAAAGCACACAACCAGGTTCAGGAATCAGGCTCTCCTTTGTCTCCTTCTCTCAAAATCATGAGAATTCCAGGCAGGAATGCTTCCAGCTCCGTACAAATCCAAGCAGCACAATATCTCCAGTCCCCAGCCGAGCCCAGATGCTCCACAGACATGTCTTTGTTTATTTACTGGTGCTTTGCTGTTTGCCCAGGGTCAGTGCTGCTGTTTGGTGGTTGCAGCATCCTCCTGAACGTGTTTCAGATCGGCTACAGCACAATCCTCATCCACTGCAAATCCAAGGTGGACATTGTGTTCCCCAGCATTGGAATCGTTTTTATTTGCACCCAGGTACTGCATGTTACCCTTCTGGAAGCTTAGCTACTCTATCCAATTCCTGGGAGCCCAAGGGGTGGAGGAAGTGAGGAGACGTGGGAAAGTGGGTGCAATGGGAGGCATTGTCATGAAGGCATTGAAGTATCACACACCACTTCAATTGCTGGCTGCACTCCTTGGGTACCACACTGAGAGACACAGGAGTAAAATTCAGGAAGAAATTACCCAAGAGATACCTGACATACCTTAGAATCCAGAGGAATTTGCTTTGAATCAAAGTAGGGAGAGAAAAGAGAGAATTTCAGATTTTGCCAGAGATGTGTTTGCACCAGTCTGAGCCCCAGCCTCTGTGTTTGGCCAAAAATCCTTTGCACATAAAGGTATCTCACACCATTTGCACCTTTCACCTCAATCCCAACCCTCTTCTTTCCAGACCCAAAGCCCTATTTGAAAAATAAACTAGATCCCACCTCAGCAGCAAATGCCCACGTGTACAGGGCAGAGGAATACAGAGCTCCAGGAGGTACATTTGGTGCAGGCACACACATGCTGCCCTCACCCAAGGATTCCAGCATTGCCTCAGCACTGAGGTGCAGGTGCCCACATGTCCCTGCACCCTTGCACAGAGGCAGGTTTGCTCCCACTTGTACCTGCACCTTCTTGTCTATCTGTCCCTTTCCACCACGTGTGCAGCCTGCTGCCAACTGCACCCTGCTCACATCACTGTTGTTACCCATTTGCAGGCTTATTTTCTGTGGCATCATTCTAAGGACTGCATTCAAGTCCAGCACAACTTCACCAGGTAAAAAAAAGGGGAGAAAAACTGCCTTCTACTGCTCTAAAGAAACTTGTCCTTTTTGCCTGTGAGCTCTGTTACTACTCCTTGTTCCTGGTAGGACTGCCTTCATCTGATCCTACACAGACTCTCTATTCTGGCTCACACAAGCCAAGTTATGCCTTGAGCAGATCCATCCTCCCTTCACTGACCTGGGCTCACCAAATCCCTTCAGTTTTCCCTTGTGCCCTTGGACTGCTGCAAAGCTCGTTCCCTCCTCCCAAATGTATTCCTGGCTGCCTGTCTCAGGGACCAGTCCATAGGGTGGAGGATGAGGTGGGGTGGTCTCCCCATTCCTGTCACTGGGAGATGCCTCAGCCTAGGCCAGTTTCACCCGTGAGCCAGGCACTGCCTGCGCTGCTCCCTTGGAAATGGCCAAATGGGAACGTACTCAGCCAGGGCTGTGTGTGCAGAGTCACACCCCGACGGCCGCGGGCAGAGCAGGCACCGACACACGGCATTTGCACCGATCTGTGCGTGGGCCAGCAAGGAGCAAAGGGCAGCACCACATGGCAGGGGGACACTCGGGTTGTGAGTCATCTCCACTGAGTGCCTGTGTCCCCTCCCAGGTGTGGGCTGATGCTGACCATAGCCACCAACCTCATCCTCTGGCTCCTGGCCGTGACCAACGACAACCTCCACATGGAGATCGAGTCTCAGCTCCGTGAGGTGGAGCGGCGCTTTGCAGGCAAGGCTCCTTTTTCACACCCCCATTCCTGTTAGGGTGACACAGATGACTGCCAGAATTCTGAAGAATTCTTGATCTCAGCGATTCAGATATCACCAGTTCTCCCAAACGCTGAACTTTTCTATTAGTGGAGGTTGTTTCGAGGAGATGGGCTGTAAGGGGAGAACATCTTCACCTGGAGGGAGGAGATCTGCTATGAAACCCTGGAACTGAGGGACTAGGAAAGGAAAAGCCCACCAAAAATTAGCATTTTTGCTCATTTTTAGCTGTTAACTGGAAACACAAGATTGCCAGAATAGAAGAGGCTCATGTAATTGCAGTGCTCTTCTTTCTGAGGATATAGGGGAATAAAAGGGGAAACTGATATTCCAAGGGTAGAGATAGAGGTGTTTTCACTGTGAAGGAAGAGGTGTCTCTCACCCAGCACCATAGGTGGGATACGACCTGTGCTAAACCCTGATATTCTGAATCCTCACAGCCATCAGGACTGAGCAGTAGCCACTTAACTCCCTACTGACCACCGTTCGAAGTACAGAAATAGATGTTGTGCCTGCACAGGAGAAACTCCCAAAGACAGCCATGAACTCCAGGCCATCTCCCTCTTAATTGTTACCTTCCTCTTCCCCTGCTCCAGGCAACGAGACTGCCTTGTGCACGTGCCCAGACACGACCATCTGCAAAGTCTTCCAGAAGGGCTACATCCTGCTCTACCCCTTCAACACCGAGTACTGCCTCGTCTGCTGCTCCGTCCTCTACGTCATGTGGAAGAACGTGGGGAGGCGCATCAGCCACCACCACGTCCCTCACACCAAGCCCAAGTTCAAGCTCCAGGGGGTGGTCTTTGGGCCACTGCTGGGTGCCACTGCTGTGATCATCGGGATCTGCGTCTTCATGATGTACCAGATCCAGGTCACCAGCTTGGCCCCCACCCGCCAGGTCTTTGTGATGTATTATTCCTACTACATTGTGCTCCTGCCCCTGATGAGTGTGGGTGCAGTGATTGGGACAGTCATCCACGCCCTGGAAAAAAAGGAGCTGGACACGCTCAAGAACCCAACCCGCAGCCTGGACGTGATCCTGTTGATGGGGGCAGCCCTCGGCCAAATCGGCATGTGCTACTTCTCCATTGTGGCCCTTGTGGCCTCTGACCCCAGGGACCTGTTGAACAGCCTCATCCTGTCCTATTCTGTCCTCCTCATCTTTCAGAACATCACCCAGAATGTCTTCATCATTGACGGGCTCCACCGGCAGCGCTTTGTCGCCGCAGCTGAGGCCAAACACACCGGACCCACCGGGCCGCACGTGGTGGCTGTAGAACCACCTGGGGAAGAGGAAACCACAACCAGCAGCGAAGGGGAACACACCCAAACACTCCCTGGCAAGGAGGAAGACATTAAAGAAGAGCAGAATCGTGAAGACCAGAGACGAATGAGTGTGCTGGAGCTGGGACAGGAGCTCCGGAAAGCTTCCCTGTCCTACATCCACAGCTACTCTCACCTGAGCTGGAAGAGAAGAGCATTGAGGGAGATCTCCTTCTTCTTGGTTTTGTGCAACATCATAGTAAGTATTGTGCTCTCTGTCACAGCCTGGCTGAGCTGCAATGAGCTGTGACACAGATCTGCTCTCCTTGTCTTTCTCTTGGGCTGCTATTCCAGACAAAAACCTTTGCCCACCAAGTTTCAGCCTTCTGGTGAGGACAGTCAAGACAGGTTTTGCTGTTAATGCCCCAGTCTCATAATTAGAAGGTCTCTCTTTTAACCTCAGAGTTTGGGGAGGCTGGGTTTCCCAGGTGCAGGAAGGAGACAGCTAATAAATCCTTTGTTTCCTAAATTTTAGCCTCTGGAAAAAAAAATATGTTAGGGTCAATAAGGGTATTTCATGAGAAAGGTCCAGAAATGTGAGGCAGCAGCAGTAAGTCTTTGTAAACATGAGTCTCCAGGCTTGAAACTCACCCAATAAAGTACACTGTGCTCTGGGATCTTGAATCAACATTGCAGCCTTAATCCAGTGAAAACAAACTGCCCCAGGAAACAGTGAAACCCTGTAGGAAGATGCAGCAGGCTGGGGCAGAATGAGGCTGTCTTTAGGTTTCCAGGAATTTAACAGGATTTGACTTAACAGCAAGGAGTCAGCAGCATAACTAAGGGATTTTCCTTCTCCTCCCTGGCAAGGAGACTCCTCTGATACTCCTGAAATACTCCTACAACCACTGGAGCCAGTGAGGAGATTAGGGCGCAGGTAGGGGATAGTTTGCCAGGCTCTGACTTGTGTTTCTTTTCCTCCCACCTCTTCAGCTGTGGGTCATGCCCACATTTGGGGCTCATCCTGTCTTCGAGAACGGACTGGAAAGGTCATTTTACGGCTACTCCACCTGGTTTGTGATCGTGAACTTTGGGCTCCCCCTGGGTGTGTTCTACCGCATGCACTCGGTCGGGGGGCTCCTGGAGGTCTATGTCACAGCCTGAACCAAGCTGGCCCCCACCCCAGAGGCTGGGAAGGATCAGTGATGCTGAACAAAGATGCACAAAGCAGCAGATACGCATGTGGAAGCTTTTAAGATTCTTCCCTCCGGCTTCTGCTTTGAATTCTCCTGGCACATCATGAGTTTCAGAAGAGGAGGTTGTTTTATATTATCTTTTTTCTCCATAGAGAAGAGACTCAAAGCCCATAAACAAACTCTCACTGCTCTTAGGACCACGGATGCAGTCAGCAGTCTGCCAGTGGATGCTGCATGGCAGCAAGTGGGACTTTACCAGCTCCTATTGAGATCTTCCAGATAAAAGAACGCAAGAGCAGCCTTCAACAAAGCAACAAAGACTGACCTGCACTCCACAGAACTTCAAAAATCCGTAGTTAGGTTTGCCAGCCTCACCCTTGCTCACCAACCCACCATCCTGCAGCACAAAGAGACTGATCAGCCACACCAGAAGCACCTCCAGCCACAGTCAGTGGCAGCAGTTCAGTGCATCACTTCCCAGCACCAAACATAAAAGCAATAACATGACCTTGCCTTACTGAGAATAAACACTATTTCTCCTTACAGGCACCCCCAGAGCCTCAAGAAGCAGCACTGTGATTGATCTTTGCTTACCATGGATGGTGTTATCTCTGCTGTGGCCCAGCCAAGGTCCCACCCCTGCACACAGGGCTGGTTCAAAAGTGAGCCACTGCCAAATGCACTGTGAATCCCTCCCCACCTCCACCACTTCATCCCTCACCGCTGCTTTGCACACCCCCAAACATCTCCCAAGGTCTCTGTGCACAAGGGAACAGGGCTGCACAGCAGGGTGCCTGATCAAAGACCCGTTAGAAGGTGTTCTGTAGGGGATGCTTGCTTTGGAAGCACGTGGGAGAGCCAGGGGTTTGTGACTATGGGTCTCAAATACAGAGCCTGATGAATGGAAATAAAGAGAGATTGAGTTTTCATGTGTGTCTCGTGAAATCCCTGTGTCTGCTCTGCACTCACCAAACAACAGGCTCAAAGTCAACTAACTTAAACCTCTCTTGTGTTCAGAGGTTGGATGGGACCCTGAGCAACTTGGTCTAGTGGAAAGTGTCCCTGACTGTGACAAGGGGTGGAACGAGACAAGCTTTAAGGTTCCTTTCAACCCAAAACATTCTGTGATTCTGAGATTTAAGAGCAGGCCTGTTCTACAATCAATCAGAACCTTTCATGGCCCTCACCCAAGGGCAAAGCAGCATGGAACAAAAGGCATCATCATTATAGCTTCTGTTCCTCTGTAAATCAATCCCAAAAACAGTGTGGGTTTAGGATCAGAGCCTGTTTATGGGGTTTTTTTGTGATTCCCTAGAAAAGCAAACTCTCCCAAGACAGTAAGAGTGATGAGAAGTAGAATTACAATTAGGATTCAGCATTTGGGCAGTGATAGCACCTCTCTGTGAAACTCTGAGACTGATTGCATGAGCACGAACTTTGCCCAATAAGTGTTTGTACTTAGGCCCATGTCAACAGAAATATGTCATGAGAAATAACAGTTGGATAAATTAGGCTTCAATAAAGTTAATTATTATTCTCATGTCAGTGTTTGTACCACGGGATCCACAGGAGACATATGCCAAGGCCTGACCTTCTTCCTAGTGACTGACAGCCTGGGGACAAGCAATGATGGCACTTCATGGGCAAACCCATGACCTGGATTTTATCTGCAGTGTAACAGATAAAACAATGGTTTAAGTTACTGAGCCTTCACAGAGCAGGTGACTTTGGAATGACACTGAATACATGACTGAAGACATGATTAGCATGGATAGGAATGAAGCCCACCAGCCCCAGCTGTTACCCACAGCCCTTCTGTGTCGTTTCCTAACAACCCCCAGGGCCAGGGTGCCTGTTTGACAGGTCTCAGCTGCACAAAGGTTTTAGCACCGGGTTTACAAAGTCAACAGACTTGGTCCTGTTTGATCTCTGATGATGTCTCATGCCATGAACACAGAAACAGCCAAAACCACACAGTTCAGGCTCATTTTTCCAGAGTCCAATCTTCAGTTCTGATTACAAAAAACAAAAAAAAAAATCACCCCTGCAGAGGAAGCCAGATTATGGTCATCTAGTGGCACAAGTCACCCCAGCATAAGATAAACAAGATTATAAACCTCTCTCTGGAAAACAAACAAACAAAAAACCAACCAATCAAATGCATGTTTCAGTTAATCTTTATCTTTCTCTCCATAAGTAAGCGAAGAGTTTACAGTGCAAGTTGATTTCCACAGAACAAGGATCAGACTCCAAACACCAAGAAACAAACAAAAAGGCTTCCAGAGGAACTCACAAAGAAACAAAGCAGAAAAGAGAGGACGGAAGAGATCGTGAGAACCAGCAGATCCATGGGAGGGAAGAGGCAAGCACGTGGGACACGGAATGCCCCGTTCCAGCTGTGAGGTGCGAGTGCCATACAATCAGAGACTGGCCCCACCAAATCACATTCTTATAGACGAGAGATTTTCCAAGTAAAACAGAGACCTCACCCTGTTTACACCTGAACAGAGGTGGGGTCAGGATGGGAGTAGTGCTGGGTGGCAAAGTGGGTTGGAGATGGGAGGCAGGTGGGGGAATAACCTCTCTCTATTTCACCTATTTCTTATCCTTCAGAAAATCGTTTGTGTTTTACTTCAGCTCTCTACTGGCCTGGGACTCCATGCCCTTTCAGCACCCAAGGGAGGAAACCACCTGGCTAAAGACCTGTGGGTGCCAGCAGCACACTAGAGCAGGGCTCTGGGAGAGGATGGTCACACTGTTATCAGTCCAGCTTCAAAGCTTAGGCCAGGCTTAAAGGTCACAGGGTGTGTGACACACTTTAACATGAGGGACCTGCTTCCATGCAGTGATGGCCCTGGTTCTAAGCTGTGGCAAACTGCTCGTGGCCAATGCTCCTCCCAAGAGCCTGAACACCAGAGCACCAAGGACTATCCTTTGGTGGAGAAAGGTCTCAGTTCATGACAGCACCTCTCACATTTCACAGTCTCAAGACCACACAGCAGCCCCTCCCAGGAGAATATAAAATTTGACTCAAAACCCAGGATGTCTCCACTCACCAATGTGTAACCCCACATTACTGAACCAATCCAGCAACAGTGGGTCTCCCATCAATTCTCCTTCTGGCTTCCCAGACTTCACTTGGGATGCTTGGGACCCAATACATTCAAGATCCAATAACTTGGTCACTAGCAAAATGCCCTGAAGAATTAAACTTTGCCTCAGCACTCTCCACTCCCTACTGACATGGAGATGCTTTTCCTCCTACAACTTCCAAATTCCTCCTACAACTTCCCTGAGTGCCTCCCCTCAAACCCCTGCCTTAGACAGTAGTGTGCAAAAGACCCTTCTGCTCCTGCATTGCATCAGCCTGGCAGGCAAAGATGGAAGGATATGGTTCCTTTCAAACCAAGGTGACAGTGTCCTTTCAGTCAACAGGAGAAGACTTAAAGAGTTTAACAGTCAGGTCTCTTCTCTTTGCTCTCACTGAGCCAGTCCCTTCCTCCCTGTGTGCTCACATGGTTAATATTAAGCAGGGCTTTCCATGACAGGCTCCAGTGAACAGCCCACCATCAAGGACAGGCTGCTGGGCCTGAAAGCCAAGGAAAAACTTCTCAGTCACACCAGTGAAAACTCCTTAAAGCAGCTTTCCAGGAAAGGAGTAGAGAGATTTAGAACTGAGACACAAGGTTTTCCTTCACCATCATCTCCTTTCCTTTGGATGGGAAGGACTTCCCTACATACAACTGAGACACCAGGGAGATACCTGCAGCCAGAAGGGATGCCCTGGAAACTTTATGGTGTCACATGAAAGTAACTGCAGTTTCCAAAACCTGTCTCCTGCAGGAATAGCAGCTTCTCCCTTTCACCCAGTTTACAGCTAATCTTTTTCAATTAAATGCTGACTCTCACCAGGGCAAGGACAGGGTCAGATTGGTTTCCAAACCACATCCAGAAGCAAAAGAGTAACAGAGGAGCTAAGAACAGTCTGATTTCTAGTGCAACCACAACAATGGACAATCCCTTAGATATCTTTCACTCAAGGTTCGTGGTGAAGGGTGAGGGAAGAGAAGTGAGCTGGGGGAGGGATGTCCAAGCAGGTCCCAATTAAAGCTTTAAATGACAGGGAGGTAAATGAAGTGATTGTCCTTTTGGTCTCTCAGCTGGATGTGAAATGCAGGGATAGCTGTGATGAAGCAGCACACCGCAGTCCTTAGATCCAGTGTAATTCTCTCAGTAGAGGTAAGTGCTCTCTTAGACCCGCTGAATTTCAAACAGCTTCACATCTGTGTCATACCAGATTGGGGGATCCACATTCCTGAGAGAGAAAAACAAGAGTCACTTTACTCTCTGAGGCCAGGTACGTGGAATCCAAATTTTCTAGCCGAGATTACAGGAGCTGCCTACACAACACACCTTCAGCTTTGCATAAAAGCAAATCACTGGTTGAGAGACAATGCACCTGAAAGGGATGACAGTATCTACAACATCCCACAAAGCCAGAGCTTTGCATGAAATCTCTATACCAGACCCTCTAGGCAGTTTTTCCATTCCCTGCTGCTGCCAGTTCCTAAACAATCAGTACTCCCAGAACAACTCCCTTCATGACACCCACTCAAAAGTCTCTTCCACGGGAACAACATCTTTCTATCCTAAATACGAGACGATCCAGGGCCAGCCAAGTGCACGCTATGCCCTCTACAGGCCCCCCAAAAGTCAGACTGGAAAAGATCAAGTTATATTTCCCCCAGCTGGTTTACCTCAAATAAATAACTCCCCACATGTAGGTGCGGAACCACATGGCAGTGCCCGAGTTGGCCTGGTACTTGCGGATGAGGATGGGGTGAGGCACCGGCAGCAGCCCCACCAGGGTGCCGTGCTGCAGGAACTTGAGGATCTCCGACTCATCCGTGAGACCCCTGCGAAGAGACAGGCCAGGAACATCCTCAGCACGGCCCACAAACACCCCCAAAACTGCTGCAGCACAAAGGATCAGTCTAAACAGACACAGAGCCAGCAAGAACACACACCCTCTCTGTAAAGAGAGTGGAGAAGGGATCAGACAAACACGGCATTTGGCAAGGAAAATATCACCTCTGCTGAGCCTGTAATGCTTTCAATCATGCCTTATAAGCTTTTCCCAAGGGCCCTCCAAATTCAGATTCTGCCAGCCTCACAGAGCTCCTTACACACTGCACAGCCCTTCCTCTCCAAAAATCTACTCACTTGTCAATGCAGATCTTCTCCACCTGAGGGACCAGCACCTGTAAGAGCCGCATGATTGTCTGCAGGGGAAGCTTTGACTTCCAAGACATCACCTATAGGCAGGAAAGCAGCAGGGAAATCAGTGCACTGCAGGAGCAGTTTTAATACTGCTGTCTCTGCAATCTCTACAACAAATGAGGTTTACAAAAATCACGAAGCTGGTGGATGAACTGAGTGCACAGGAGCAACACAATAAATCCTGGAGCAGTGGAATTATGAGGCACCCAATGAAATCAGTGGGGCACTGGTTTAAAACAGGTAAAACAAAATATTTCTTTGCAGATGCTAGTAAACTTCTGGAGCTTTGACTACAAGTCAAAGACATTCCCGCTGAGGAAATGCTGTCCTGGCAGAGTTTCTGATGGCAGGGAAGGGGGTGTGTGAGGTATTTCTGCCACAACTCTTCTCCTCATTATTTATTTCCTCTGTTCAGATTCCCTTACCCAGTCAGGAGTTGGAGTCCACTGTCCACTGGATGATGCACTGGAGAGACGCCTTTGATCCCGCCGGGAGTGTGATGCCTCCTATCCGTAAACGTAATTTTTAAACAAAAAACAAACAAAAGCAAATCACACTTAAGAGCAAGAAATACAACCCACTTTCTGCTAATGTTCCCCACAGCTTTTTCAGAGCTCTGCTGGGAAAGACAGCTCAGCCTGTCCCTAGAATGCATCAAACCCATCAGACCTTCATTCACCAAATCCATACACTTCGACCCAGGGAGTGGCAATATTTGTGCCAGGAAGGGTAAGTAAAACTGGTCCTGGGATATTCTGTTTATTCCAGTTTATTCAAAGCCACTCTGAGGACAGTAGCTCAGCCAAGCCCTCATGGGAACACATTGTTCACCTGCTAATAGAAGATTCTGGTAGAGTTCTCTATCCCAGAAGGGAGAGGAAAAAGAAGCAGCACTAAGAACCCAAGCTGAAAACCTCGGGAACAGGAATATATCCCTTTGCAGTTGTGCCCTTGCTGCTCTGTTAGTAGTGTTCACCCTGGAGAAAGCTCACTCATGTGCCCCAGCTCGTGTCACCAGCACAAACACGAAACACCCAGGATGATGCAACAGCGCTCCTGAACCACGTTGTTTTCCAGCACCATGCACATGCCCACACTGCCCTTAATACAATGCCTTTCTTCAATGAGCCAACCATGCCTTGTCTTCTAAGCCCCCCACATCTGCTCACTTCACACCCCAGACCTTCTCTGCACACCCCTGTGTGGCCTTACCCCGCTCCAGGGCTCCCCATCGCTCAGGGCTGCGGGTGGGTTTCCCTCTGGAGAGAGCTGGGAAGCCTCGGGCTCCAGGGAACGCATGGTCCCGTCCTCTGACACCTGAGACTTCTCTGTGAGCTTGTCAATTCCTGTGCTCAAAAGAGGAAAAGCTCAGAAACACATGGGAATTAAATATGTTTTAAAAGCAGGGGGTTCTTATCTGACCTATGATGCACAGACACCCTATGCCTCTGCTGACATTGGAAATGCTCTGCTTTCAATGGGATAAGCAAGACTGACCCTTGATTTCACCACCCCAAAGAAGTCTGTCTCAAGGAAAATGCTCCCTGATGCAAGGGGAACATGGGTTCACATAGATATAGTTAAACTGCAGCAATAGGTCAAGATTAGGGCAAATGGCCACGTGGACACTAAGCCTGACAGGAGAGAAACTCAAGGCAGTTTGTTTGTGATCAGCTTGGGCAAACTGATCTGAAACTCAGACTGAAAGGCAGTTAAGTTATTCACAGATGTAAACTCTTAATCTCTCCACACCCAGGGAAAGGGTGAGTCCACAACGTATCTCACAGAGAAAACAAGCCTCTCTCCTGCTCCAGAGGTAAACTAAAGCTCACCTGGAGTAGCCACCAGACTGGTCTTCAGCGTCCCTGGTTCAGCAGGGGCAGCAGGACGTGACCCTTCCATGGAGACGCCATCCTGGGAGTTGGTGCGAGAAATGGGCTCGGGGGTTTTCTTCTTGCGCTGCAGACCCTTCTGGATGGACTGGGAGTCCGTGGGCAAGTTGGCCAGCTGGTGAAACACGTTCCGCTTGCGGATAACAGCATAGACCAGGTTGGAGTTCCCTGGGAATCACAGCAACAAAGCGATTAGGGCAGAGAAGTGAGGCCCAAAGAGCTCTGCCAATCCAGCACAGCTTGCTGGGTACACAAAGCATGACTGCAGAGACTCTGCAAGCTCAGAGAACTCTGCTTCCACCCACAGAGGCAATGGCACAGGGAAGAAAGAGCAGAGCTCAATATCCTCTTATCCACCACAAAGCAGTACAGAAAATTCAGTGAAATCCTTCCTAGGCTGCAAGGCTGACAAGAAATGGCTCAGAGAGGGATATTCAAACAACTGAGAGGAAAAAGGATCATTTTAACTGCATATTAGCACCTAATTTGGACAAAGAGGTAACTAGCCAAGATTGAACATTTCTTCATCTTCAAAAGAATTCACAAAATAAATCAGAGCACTTCAATTGAGGACAAAAAGACTTGAAAGAAGGAAGCAAAACTACCACAAATCTTACTGCCTGCAAGATGGCAGAGAACAGAATCAAACCATCCTCTAATATAAAACACAAATTATACCCAAAACATTTGGCAACCACCACATGCAGGACTTCCATCAGGGAAGCAGAATGGGCATTCTTGATTTGCAGGTTTAAACAAAACACTAAGTTTTGAGCAGCTTCAGGAACCTCACTTCATTATTTCTTTGAGGTGCAAGATTGTCATGCTTTTAAGAGGGGAAGCATAAGGCATTTCCTGGAAAGTAGCAAGTGCCAGAACTTTGTTTGGATGGGGCTATTTGGTCCTCAGCCCCAGTGATCTGCCAGAGCAGAACTGAGAAGCGCTTTAAAATGTTTAAGGAGATGGAAGTTGTTTTGTTCCCATCACCTGCACTGCTGAGCAACATGAGCAGTTTCATAGCAGCATCCAGCCAGTCACAATTTCAGTGTTATACACTCACTTTCCCTTCTTCTTCCCCTCTATCTATCTCATCTTCTGGCCTGCAGGATGCTGAGGTTGTACTGACAATTAGGTGTCATCTCATTTTGCTCTAACCCAATTTCTCCGGGTCAGGACCCAACAAACATTAACTACTAATCCAACTTCTCAATCCCAGGCAAGGCTCCACGTAGCTGATTTCTACATTTCTCACCTCATCTCTTTGGACTTTCTCTGAACTTCCATCTCATGTTCTCTTGGACTAAACTAATGCAAACTTACTAAATACAGCAGCCACTTTCTTACCATCAAACTGGTACTGAATGATGTTGTTGAAAACTTCCAGCAAAAAGAAAACAAGGTGGTGGTTCTGGACAGCAGAGAACAGGAACCAAGTGGTGGAAAAAGCCTCCAGGAGATGCAGTAACTTGTTAGCAGCCACCATGGAGAGAGACTTCAGGTATGGAGACACTGTGGAAGGCAAACAAATGAAAACTGGAGAAAGAATCAAGGTGTATTTATTCTTGAAAATACACCATTAAAAATGCTCCTTTTACCACTTTCCTACCCTGCACCTCTGAGAAAGCTGAGCCCAACAGGGTTCCACAGAAGCATTTCCAAATACAAAAGAAGTGAAACAGAGATATTGCCTAGTAAAAGGAGGCACTGCTGCTTTTAGACGGTCAAGCTTAGTTTTACACTAACAGTGGCATCTCTGCTGTGTGTCTCTTGAAAAGCTTCTCAACTGGAGTCACCTGGACACTCAGCCCAAGGGAAGCCACTGCCACCGTGGGGAGGTGGCACTCCCTGCTGGAAAGGAACAGCATTGCCAAACACACCAGGCCTGCTGGCAAATGTCCTTCTGCTACCCCAAATGGGCTCCAGGACTCTGCTGTCTCTGCCTCTGTCCCATCTGACCCTGCAGCAGGTCTGATCTGCATCTGGCACCTCCAGCACGGACTGGAAAGGATGGGTTTCCAGCAGTGGGCACTGGTCAGTGTCAGGGGACACAGGCAGGGGTGCAGAGAGAGGAGAATGAGAGCAGCCATCCCTGACCCTGCTGCAGGCTGTGGTCTCACCCCACAGTGCTCACCGTTCACTACGATGGTGAGCAGGCAGTCGAAGAGAGGCTGCAGCCGCTGGTGCCCGCTGGTGATGATCTTGTGAAAGACCTGTGGAAGGAAGGAGTTCTTGAGTAAGGCAGTACCTTACTGAAAGCACCCTCTCAACCAAAACCAGTGCCACCCCCACACTAATCGCTTCCTGACACCATTCCTTCCTAGGCAGGGCCCTGCACACTCCACAATTACACAGGTGGGGAAGGCTGCTCTCACTGCAGACTCGCGCTCCACGAGTACAAGCTTTCATTTGCAAGGAATCCTTTGGGAACACGATTAGGGCCCCACAACACCACAAACAGAAACTGACTCTGAGCTGTTCCACAACGTTCAGGCAGCCTGGGACAAAATTAAACCACCAGGAAGTAAGAGACATCTTTACTTCCAATGGATTTTGCCTTTGAACCCTTATGAGAGCTGCTTGAAATGTTACAGAATTAATAATTTTACAGTTGATTTTGGCACGAACTTCTAACTCAAATGTTTCTCCTATTTTTAACTATAGCCTCAGATATGGAAAGATTCAACTGCCTTGTAACCAGTTCAGACATTCCCAATCTTGGCCTTCCCACCTCTGGCTGGCATGTCTGTAGAGAAGTCCTGAGCATAATTAAAACACAGAGATGATCTGAGATTAATGGAATGTAATAGCAAAACACATCGCGTCAACTGCAGTTGTGGTAGGCAGGTTTCTTCCTACTCCTTCTAATGGGAATCTCCTTTTGGAGGTTTATCAGAACCTCCTGAGAGATTCTTCTCTGGCAAGTGAGCACTGACATGACAGGAGGGAACCACCCAGGGCTGATACTGCAAACCACACAGCTTTTGTAGGCAGTGCTGTGGGCAGACTGAAAGGTGAATGAAACCTTGCAGCAACACACAGCTGGAGGGCTGAGCTTGGTATCACTGTTGTTCCCACTGGCAGATGTGCTCCACACAACCCTGGTTACCTGGGACAGAGCCAGATCTCCTGCCTTCCCCACCTACAGTCCAGTCTGGTAGAGGCCATGCACCCATCCCACTCATGCCAGTCCGAGAGTCCTCTGGACACCAGCCCAGCACCATCAAGAATCCTGTTCTTTGGGATCATCTCATGCAGATGGAATTGCACCTCTCAGAATTCCAACCAACCACCAGCCAGACACATCACCTCACGTAAAAGGTGTGCAAAGATCCCACCAGTGCCTGGATGCATCCCACACACTTTCTAGCTACCCAGGGGGCTTCCAATCCAGGGAGGGTGAGTACACTGAAGGAGGACAATTGTTTGTGGAAGTACAGAGCAGGAGCTGGGAGGGCCAGAGGAGGACTGCTGGAGCTGTACTTACTATGATGAGCAGATCTGCATGTGTCCCTGTGAAGACAGGGATATCCATAGGCACTCGGACAGAATACGGCTTGTTCAGGCGAACCCCAAAGTTACGCTCCCCACTGAGAAGCAGCAGGATAAAGACCCCAATGTGCATCAAGCCCACTCGTGCTGCAGGGGAATAAAAGAAAAACACAGAAAAACGTCACAGTGAGGCCAGAGGAATCCTGAAAACATGGGCAGTGAGGAGGAAGGAGAAACATTATGGAACAGAAAAAAAAGTGCACACACTAAGATATCCTGATAAGGGACATCCCAAGAGCTCCCTTCATCGTCAGTATCAGTATCCTTCCCAAACACATTTATGGGACCACTACAGTGTTAAACCCTGGACAGATCATACTTTTCTTCATTATATTCTTGATATAAACCTCTTATCATAGTAGGGAAGATCTGACTTCACTACAGAGTGACGGAGTTACACCTGATTTACTGATTTATTACACCTGATTTATTCCCAAGGCAAGAGCAGATTGCTCATTTCTCCCTCCTAATCAGTTTTCAGCACAAGTACTCAATACAAGTTAACACATGCTAAGGAAGGATCTCCCATCCCTATGCTGTGGGATAGATCACATCCTGCTTCTAGTCTGTTACAAACATTAAAACCCAGCAAACTGAACCACTATACTCCATGTCTTACAAGGTCAGGAACACACACTTGAGATGCTGTCACATCTAAGTGGTAGAGAAGTAGTATCTTAAAAACATTCTAGTTCCACTGTCAAGCACAAATCATCCCAAATATTGAACATAACCAACTTACACTGGTCTGCTCTGGCATCATTGAGAAAGTACAAGATTGGGACAAGAATGTCCAGAACATCACTGCTCTTCAGCACAAAGAATAGGAATTTCTGGAAGAAAAGGGAGGATTTCAGACAATCACAAGCCTATTTGGTTTCCTGCACCACCTGCAGGACTCAGAACAGGTACTCTTGAGCTAATTAGTCTCTCAAGAACATAAGAAAGGCTGGTGTATGCACCAGCTCTTCAACTCCAGTGTTATTTGTAGGACTATTACAATAATTCTCAAGTTCTCAATAATTTCTCAAGCACAGACCTCCAGGAGCTGCAGCCCCCCTCGCAGGCTGTCCCCACATCCAGACCCCCAGCCCCTGGAGCAGGGAGCAGTGCTGCTGACCACAGAACCCCAGAGCCACTCCTAACTACCCACCACAACCCTTCACCGGAGCTCGGTCCAGCCAGAGCCACACCAGACGAGGTGGGGCAAAACTCAGCAACAAGCAGATCCACACCTTGTTGAAGTCACAGAGTTTCCAGAAGAGGACAAGGAGTTCCTGATGGAATTGGATCTTCTTGGCAGAGTTTGGCAGGTAGGTCTGGACCAGCGGGTTTGATAACAAGCGAGCCACTCCTTTCAGGATGAACTGGAAATCCTACCAACAGACCAGGAAAGAGACTGTGGTGGGCCCAGGGATAATGCAATCAGCATGAAATCAGACAGGAAACAGTGCAGGATGGGAGCACATTACCTCCTCTCGGTGTATCCTTGAGAGGTAATTCACAAACAGATTGTCTGGTCCAGGAGGCTGTGTTCAAAGGAAAGGAGGAAAATGCTTACTGGCAACAAGGTTTATTTACGAAGTCAAAATATGACGACTAATGGCCCTCACTTCAGCCTTCCTCTCTGACTGACCCAGTGTTAAAAGCAAGGAGACAGAGCACTGCAGGGAACAGTAAAGTCAGGAGCTTTTCACTTACATGCTCCTGACTCAAGGCAGTGACCAAAATCTAGTGTTTTGGTCATGTATAGGTGCTTAGTGACCTACAGGACTGAAGCAGGACCGGACTAGAGAGAGCAGACTGCAGGGGGAGGAGCAGTGCTGGGCCCTACAGCTCAACATTCAATACAAGCTGGCGTGGGAGGACGCCAGGGAGTTCAGGAGAGCAGCAAATACAGATTCCAGTGTCACTCACATCCACATCATCCATGGCTGTGCCAGTGGTCGTGCCATCCACGGTGGGACTGGAACTGGTGGAGCTGTCATAGTCCAACGTGACAATCAGCACCTGGGCCGCCTCCTCCACCAGAGGCTCGCGGTAGTCAGAGAAGAGCAGGTGGTTGTACGGAATCCCATAACCCACCGGGTCGTAGGCACAGACGACGTTCAGGAGAGAGGTGAAGAGTGGGAGTGCATGTCTGAGGAGGAGAAAACAACTCTCAGAAGGCAGAAGCAGGAAAATAAAGTGCTGCCTTTAGGGGGAAGGACAGGTATCTCTCTCCCCAAGAGTCTAGGGTCATGATAAAACACCATCATCTTCTTTAACCTGGGACAGTGGCCCATGACTGAGCAGCCCAAAGACAAGAGCCCAGCTGGTCTCCTGAGCTACAGCTGAGAGGGAAGGACAGATGAAAAAGGACACGTGGCCTCCCAGACGAATCCTGTGCAGCAGTGTGAAAAGGGCAAAGGACCTCAAAGCTCTCTAGCCCCTGGAAAGACAAAACCGTCTGCCTTCAGCCAGGTCTGTGCTCCCCGAAGTGAGTGTCACTGAGGAGCTGGAAGTCCCAGAGGAGACAATGTCACTAGAGGGCGGCATTCATCCAACACAACCACCTGCTGCAGTGCCACGCCACCATCCCAAAGGAATGCGGTCTACAGCAGGGAAAAGCCCCTGGACGTTGGAGGCAGCAAGTCCTATGGTCCCCCATTACCAGCACACTCCATGAAGGAGCTCTGAAGGTTTTTCTCCCCCTGGCACCCAGGTCCACCCTTCACCCTCACCTGTTTTCTGTAGAGCAGAAAAACTGTACCCAGGGGTTGGTGTTGCTGCTGTCTGAGGAGGGAGGCAGGTACATGGCCTCAGAGAAACAGGTCAGCAACAGCTTCAGCAGCTCTGTCCTGAGAGAAGGGAAGAAGACGTCAAGGCATGGAGCAGATGCCACAATCACTTAACACAACAACACATAAGGAAGGCTCAGTCCCATCTAGAAAGTCCTCCCCAGAGACACCTAAGCCCATTTAATTTCCTAAGCAATACTGCTTTCACTGGCACAAAGCTCAGAAGAATTGCTGCTTACAAAAAAGCAATCCAGTACAGAGCTCCCAGGCATTTCCAGAACAGCAATGTTTATCCAGTTCCTGTTGCAGACACTCTGACTCCCATATCATAATACAAAAAGCTATTCAAAAGGTCAGCTGGGTTTTTTTCCTATGTTGCCAGTCCTGTTAGCTCAGAAAGGAGCACGCAGAAAGCCCCTTGGGAATCACAGATACCCACAGAGGCTAAGAGCTCATCTCCCCCTCCTGAGCCAGTTTCTTTCCATTCTTTGCAGAAGCTCTTACCTATTCAAGTCATGGATGTAGTTAGGCTGTGGAGAATGGGCAAAGCCCACTCCTGCCTCCCAGATGTACTCACAGCTGTCGATGGAGTGGATATCTTCTGCTGTGTCCTGTGGGAGAAATAAGAGGCTGGATCACAGAAGGCAAGAGCCAGAGTTGACAGCATTGGTGGTATCCAAGGCAGTTCAGTCCCTCTCTCTATCAAAGAAACCAGCAGAGAAGCATCCAGGCAGTTGGTCTGTGCAGCATCTCCCCATGCCTAAAAAAGCAGGTGCTGATGTCTTCAAAGAGCTCAGCCTTGGTGAGTAAGGGGTAAGAGAGATGCAGGCACTGTGCATGATGGAGGGAGCATCCATTTCTAGCCATAACATAGGGTATGACTTCATTGGGAGGACAAAGATCAAAAGAATATGGGTCAGTCTCAGTTCTCCTTTGCCCATTCCCTCACAGTTCTTACTCCTTCTCTTTACACAATGCTGCTTCAGCAAATATCCACCACGACCTGTACCTCTGGGGTCACATGCTCTGCCATGAACACGAGCTGGTGGTACCACCTCTCTCCTAACCTGCAGTCAGACCAGGCCCAGGGAGGGACGCCAGCTTGGCAAAGGCTACAGAGGCTGCAGCCAACAGCAAGGAACATAAATCACTCACAATCTCAGAGTCTCATTCTAGTTGCCCAGAGCACTGAAAAACCAGTCTGGCTGCTGCCAAGGGAAAAAATCACAGGTGCAGGTGGTGGGGGGAGGCTCTCCCAGGAATAAACGTTGTCATCCCGACTTGTGCAATCCATCCCAAGTGACAACAACAGACAGCAATTCCATCTGTTTCAGCCCCACTCCCACTTACTCTTAGCACAGGGGTAGCTCTGATCCAGCCTTGCCCCTTCACCCTCAGGTGACAGATTTCAACACTCTTTCTACTACTCAGAAACCTCAAGCAATCAATTTAGTGCCTGAGGTTTGTCAGGGGATTTTGCAGCCATCAAACACACAGTGGTTTAGCATGCTCATTTTTAGTTTACATCAGAGCTACACCAACAGGAGGAATGCCCACTTTTGCTTATAGACTGGACCTACAAAAACCACCAGAAACCACTGATGGGGAGAGGGGGAGGGAGAGAGATGCATCACAACCTGTTCTTAGCACACCTGGTAGGAGATCCCTGCTTCAGGGAACTCCTCTGAAGTACAGGCAGTCACCACAAGGATCAGAACACATTTGTCTTTGCTGCCAAGATACAAAGAGGGAGAGGAGGTGGAAAGACACAACAAAGACCATCTACTCATTCAGGCAAACAGATGCATCCTGCCCCAGGCTGCACCAAACTGCCAGAGAAAGGAACAAGGTGCTAAAGGTCTCTGCTCCGCTGGCAGCAACAGAAGAGCAATTGTTTTCCAGCACAACCACCTTTTCCTGATGGGTGAGCTGTATTGTGGGGGTAATTGCCAGCCACTCCATTTGGGAGTCACCCAGCTGTCTCAGAACACCTGTTTTATAAGGCACAAACACCACACAGTGAATGCAAGATGCTGACCGATATTAGACACTGTGGGTTCAACCTCAGCAAGTCCGTATTTTCCTGCCTGCAGGTTTGCAGGAAGCTGCTGGAGTTTTCCAGGATAACCCCCACCATGCAGCTAATCTGCCCTATGCAGATAATCTCATGGTTTAACTCACCACTGTGCTCCTCCGGTGGCTCTGCACAGTGAAGTCGGGGCAGAAGAGCAGATCAGTGACAGCAAGGAGCAACGACTCGGCCAGTGGCCGGGCATTTTCATCATCTTCATCTCCCTGAGGTGAGAAACAGAGGAACATTATCAACACAGGGATAGTAAGGAGCACACAGTAACACCAGTATCACACAGCAAGAGAAGATACACTCCCCAAAAGCACACAGGGAGGCAAGATGTTACAAAGGAACAAGAGGGAGAAACACAAAACCCCAGTCAGCACAGGAAAGAAATGTTCCCCTGGATGGTGGTGACTAAACAGGAACAAGCTCTTTAATGACAGCAAACCCAGCAAACAAAGGCCTGGAGACATGCTGGTAACAGAAGAGTAGCACTGGATGGACCTTGCCACGTGGAGATGCTTGATTTATTGAAGACAAAAGGAAAGGGAAGAATTTACAAAGAGAAGGTTTTACAGTCACGAAGGAGAGTGATTTGGATGATGCACAGAGCCATCAAAAGGAAGAAGCCAACCAGCAGTAATAAGGTGTAAAACCTCTCAAAGTCCCGCCTGGGCTGGCCAGAACTGGAGGTGACAGACCCGGGACAGGCTCTGTGCATCACACAAGGGCCACCTCGGCCTGCCACAGCAGAGAAGGCACAACAGCAGAGAGGATTTGCCATCTCCAGCGTTCAAAGCAATCACTCAAACCACGCATGGCTACTCCTCTGCAGCCGTTGCCACGGGAACCCTTGCCAGATCCTGCCTGTCACAGAGCATCCTGGATGGGAGGCCTTCCCCACCACACACTAGTGCTGGAGGGAAAGGCAGGGAGCAGGAATGGCAGGGGCTTATCTACCTCAGCCAGGCCTCTGTCAGCCTGTGCACAACACAGGGCTCTTCAATCACAGCAGGCAGCTCCCAGAGATAATGGTCTGCGTGGCTCTGGTGGTGACAGCAGGAAGGACACCGCAAACAGATCCCGGAGGCAAGGAGAGGCACAGAGAGGGTGGATGGAGCCAGCAAAGATGTTTTTCCTTGGGCTCATGGTCAGAGGTGAAATGACAAGCATTAGGGTGCAAGGGGATTTCTCTTCCAACAATGATCTTTGCTAAGATCAGCTCAACTGCCAGAAAAAATCCCTGCAGGCTCTGGGTACCACCACATCCAAAATGGGTGACACAAAACAAAGCAGGAGATCTGAACCCAGACCCCTTAGAGGAGGGAGGGCCCATGCTCTGGGAGCTCTGCCATCCATCACTGCATCATGAAGCAGGTGAAGGATAATCACTTGTCACTAGTGGGGTTCCACAGGGCTCATAAGCAGGGTATTGAGTCATGATGCCGAGAGCTTCCCTGGCACTATTCCCTTTAAATGTGGCATTGTAAAATTGGTGGAAACAACACCCTGTTGCAGTTTGATGTGAATCTCAAATCAACTTTGGGTAATGGAACAAGGTCATGTTAGCCTAAGAGAGTCACACAGCCTTTAGTACAGCTCTCATGTTCATTTTGATTCAAACCTCCAGTAATACTAGAGAGGACTTCCCTCACATACCAGAGCTCTCCAATAGCTACACACCCAAGCAAAACATTCAGATGATGCAGCAACCTGTGCTGAAAAAAGCAGCTTAGGGTGAGAGGAAGAACAGCAAGAATCAAAGGAAGGGCAAGAATTTAGAAGGTGCCACCTCATTTCTGACCAAACAGAAATAACTGGAATAAAGGTGCCCCCAAACGTACATAAGTGTCTCCTCACTGCAGCCTCCCCATCATCACCCAGAAAGAGTAAGTGCCAAGCAACAGACCCCTCCTCGGCCAGCCCCAGGGACAGTCGACCAGAAGAAGCCTCTCCAGTCTGGGTCCTCGAAGATGTAAGGCAGGATACGGGTGAGGAGCCGGCAGCAGTTCAAAACAATTTGTCTCTCCTTCTCCGTGTGGCAGCCGCTCTCTGCTCCCTGCACCAGCTTCTCCACGGCCTGAAGGAAACAAAACCAAGGCAGGGATCATTAGCCTGGGCACAAGGTAGCAAGAGCTGGGCAGGTCTGTCCTGCTGGTGACACCCTCACAAAGAGTTATAAGCAGTTCCTAGGAGTCCATTTTCTCTCAGTCTAATGGTACAGGCAGTGTTGCTGTTTGAAACGCTGCAGAAATAGGGTTAATGATCTTAAACAGACCTTCTTGAATTTCTACTGTTCCGCTGCAAGAGACCTCAAATGCCAGGGCTAATCCATGCAGCACACGTGTGGTGCCTCGTGAGACAGCCAGAGCACCAGAAGGCTCCTTCCAGCACTGCTCCATGACACCACACACTGAAAAGGGCAGATCAGATTAATCAGCCACGGCACCCGAGATGCAGCAGCATGCTTTGTGCTGCATGGTGTGAGGTGCTGGCAGGGGATGATCACACAGGAGCACACAGTATGACAGATCTGTCTGTGCTGGTGTGATTACAGCAGGGACCTCTCCTGACTCAGGAGGTAGGAGCTAAGCTGCCTGTGACTGTTAAGTGCAGGCATACAGCCCTCAGTCTGTCAAAGTCCTGCAGCAGAGCGGGGGTGGCAGCCCAGGTTTCCCCACTGTCCCTGTGAACAGGACTGCTGCTCTGGAAAGAGCTCTGGGCTGACAGTGCAACCCATCCAAATGCTGCTGAAACTGCCAGTGGAGAGTCACTGGGATTTTCAGAATAGATGCAGGTCTCACCTGGCAGCAACCACAGCCCCAGGAGGCAGTGGCAGGAGGTTTTAACCACAGACAGAAAAAGGCAGCTCCTTCCCCAAACAGCTGCACCCACTTGCTCTTACTCCCTCATCCCAAGGGGAAACAGAGGGAAACAAAACCCAAAACATTTAGCAAGGATTCACCTTGCTGCTTTTAATTCATGAGGTCATGTGCCCCTGCTTATTTTCATGGCAGACTGCCTGGGTCACTGACTCTGCCAGCCTGCGTCACTGCATTAATGGGTGTTTAAGTGCTGTTTGTCCCAGGCTGTCACACACTACTCTGCCTGAGCTGAGCCACTTCTTCAGGCACATTTATGACTGTACAGCCTGAGCCTCCAGCCATGACTGTAAATGACAGCTCAGCCACACTGCTGTGCTCCCCACAAACACAGCACTGCAGTGGCACACTGCACTCTGCACAGGTCAGGGCCCTCAGCCTGGCAAAGGCACTTCTGGAGTCTGCAGGCTCCTACGACATTGATATTCCAAGATCTAGGGCTCATGGACAAACAGTCCTGCAGTCACAAGGTCTCCCAACAAATCTGTTCCCAACAGGGAGAAGAACACATATTTTAGTCTTTTTTTGGGGTTTTGGGAGAAAGAATAAACAGAGTCAAAGGGGTTAGGTAGTCACTACAGGTCTCCTAAACCCTTCTTGAGTCCCAAACTGCAGATGGCCAGAACACAGTACTAGGGAAAAATCATTCCATTTTCCCTCGTGTTTGTATTTTTTCTCAATTATCCACTACATGCATTTGTCTCAGGCACAATTCACAGTCAGAGGCACCTTCACTATGACTCAGTAGGTCTCATTCACAGTTTGTAGAGCAGGAAAGAAAAACAGGATGGCAACAACCATTTAGAACTGGAAAAATGCCATCCCAAGCCTTTTTCAAATACAAATTCAGGGCTACTCTTTGCATGGCTCAAATCAGGAGCATTATTAACACCTGCACTTTCCCAGACAGAGTAAGTCTCAGGCTACTGCTCACCAGCTTGACAATTTGCCAAACCTGGCAGGGTAGGAAATGTGACTCAATGTCCCTTGTGCTCCACACAAGGACGTGGCAACATCAGAAGCAGCATCAGGAACGTTCCATTATCACAGCAGAAGGAAGAAAAGTCTTAAGATCTCCCTCGAACTTGTGCAGTGATAGTTTCCACATCCCTCTGGGATTTATCAGCTTGAAGCCAGACTGGTGCATGGTGAAGTGCAATTAGATGCAGACATGGAATTGGATGTATCAGCCTCACCACAAACATGTAGCCTAGGTACAAAGTCCCCTGAGCAGCATGCAGTTCATACAGGCAAGACTAAAGAAGACAGAGTGAAACACAGGAAGGGAACAAGAGGAAAAAGGTTCCAAAGTGATCAAACACCAGCTGTGGTGTCGTGCATGAGAGGAAGGGCTGAGAGTTACTCTTAGGAGGAGACGGGGACAAATGAGCACATTGTGTGACACAAGGAAATAGCACAGCACCTGTCTCCCCTTGGGAGCCACAGGGCTATTGATCCAGGGGCACCTCCCTGCTAGCACAGCACCAAGGAATAAGACAGCACCGACCTTACCTTATAGCACAAAGTTGCCAAGTTAGAAGGTGACTCTTCTCTCACCGCTCGGATCTCTGCAGCTGGTACGAGGGCAAAGACATCCTGCACTGAAGTGGCTGTGTCTGCCCAGAACTGGTCCCAAAAGGCATCATCCGTGGCCTCCACGGGCTGCAGAGACACAAATGTGGTTACAGATGCAGAACTACCATTCCACAAGGTCCAAACACAGGGGGTGAGCAGCAAAGACATTCATGTGCCCAACTGCATCAGACTGGGAATCCCTAATTCTTTCATGGAGCCACAATATACATGAGGCTGCCGGTCTGTCTGCAACTGATGCAAGTATTCCAAGGTCTTCACCACTGCACTTGGGCCAGGCTGTTCTCATGCACTCCGTCACCTTCAGAGCAAGCCAAGGATGCTCTGAGCGTGCACTGGAATTACTCGTACTGTAACCAAAGGCTCAAGGAAGCAATCAGGGACATCTCACATTAAGGCACAAACAGACTCAAGCAACTGACAGACCCACCTCAAAGCACTTACTGATACAATGCAATTGATCCTTCTGAATCAAATATTTATAGGGAACTGGACTCGGTGCAGCCAGTCGCTGCCAAGGCTTTGTTCTTCAAAAGCACTAAGTGAGCAATTCAAAGAGGAAGATGGAAGGAGGGGACCAAAGCAAGCAATCCATTTCAGACTTGTGGTTTGAGAAGCTCACCCCTCCAACCCTTGGGAACACGCTTCTTCCCATCACTTTTTCTGCAGGTACAGACAATTTCCACTTCTACCTGCTCTGAAACCCCACCACTCAGGATGCTGGCCTTAGGGACAGTCAGTTTGCCAGACAGCTCTGTAGAGCTGGCTGCAGAGTCCTGCAGAGTCACAGCATTATTTCTTCCTGACAGTGTGGCATCTACTTAAAAATCAAAACAATGCTGACAACAACCTGAGTGTCACGTTATAAGCAGCTGAACAAAGCAGGCTGGACCTTGCTTTGACCTTTATGGCTTTGCAGAGCCAGAAGGCAGTGCTGGTCATTCAAGGTGAAGCAGAGGCTCAGCCACACAGGGGCAGCTCTGCCTTCTTGCAGAAGCACAGTGTTGATGACCTGCCTCTTCTCAAAGGTGAAAACTCCAGCACTATTTGTTGAACAAGGCATCTCCATTACACAACACCTCAGGTATCCAAAGCCTGGGAGCTCCGAATAATCAGAAAAGACTTAACTTTTCAGCCAGACTAAAACTGAGCACAGCTTTTCCCAACTAACTGCTAATATTTGCCAAGAGACAGGCATTGCCCAACACAGCTGGGAGTGCTCAAACCACCCAAGGGTCCAGCTACCTGCCTGTTTATGACAAGCACTGTGAGAGAGATAGAGCCACGATTTCAGCCAGAAGAGGAAAATGGAAGCTTTTCCAGGAGTTTTCCCAGCCATGCCAAGGTGTGGTGAGACACTTGGCACATCAGAAAAGCCACACACCTGAGCACCCCCAGCCCTTGGTTTGGGGTGAGGAGGAGCCTCCTGCCTGCAACCAGCACCAGCCCCAAAGCAAACAGCAGCTCCTTAAGGGTGATAATCAGCACCGTGGGTGGGTCTACCATGTCAGATGGGAAAGGGACAAAAATACGAATGTGTGTTTAATTTAAACAACTCCTGCCCACTCCCAGCTCTGCTGTAGTAGGCAGAGAACTTGTCCAGCTCTGTGCTGCTTCTAAATGCAGCTCCAACACCACCTGGGGAGAACTGCTCTGACACAGAGAAGTGCTGCATTGCCCCCTTTGCTGTCACCTCCTGAACCAACAGCCCCAGCCCACAGGCAGATGATGTGTCACTACCACCAAAGGCCAAAAAGTGAGTGGGACTCACTTTGGGCTGCCGCCAGACTGGTACAGCAGGTTATTGCCCTGCAGCTCTCTGCCTTAACGCTTCAGTGCTGCAGAGGCTGTTTATTGCTGGTCTTGGTCCTGCCAGCCCTGCAATGAACCAGCCCAAGTGACTCTCCAGTCTTTAAAAACAAAACCAGAAAAAAAACCTACATGTTTTTAGGTATCTTCTTAAAATTTGTTCTAGTGCTGAAACGCTCATTTTATCACCTGGCCACCAAAGCAAGATCCCACTAAACCTCCTCCCGAGAGGAGAGCAACTTTTTCCAAGTAGAAATGTTCAAGGTCACAGCTCCTCAGAGGGAATCTGTAGGAAGTTCACAGCCTGACTTTCAGCTTCCTGAGTGTGTGAAGGAGCTGTGCTCTTTGTTACCTGAGCATGAAATGCTTAATGGAAGGAAAGCTATTTTGCACATCTCATCTCTAACTGCACTGCTCGAAGAGAGCCAACTATTTGGAAATCTGATCTATGTAATGCATGAAACATCCTACACTTCCTACACCTCATTTCCAACCACACACCACAACCACATGTATAATTTCCACATGTAGTCCTGGCCACCTGCCACAGCCACTCCCACCAACAACAGCGAGCAGCAATTGCTGCTAATTGGGCATCATGCATAAATAATGGCTTCACTCTCATCTAGAGGGGAAGCAGAAAACCATTTCCCTCCAGCAGACACCGATCTCTTTACCTCCCACTAGCCCGAGGCCTCCTCAGAGGCAGAACACAGCCGCTGTGTTACAGATGGCAACACAACATGCATTGAAGAGCAGGGCCTCCGACTGAAATCCCAGGGAGTGGAGAAGCACAGCGGTGATTACCCAAACTGCAACGTTGGGTGTGCAGCCCTGGTAATGTCTCAGCTGCCATCTTGTCAACCAGATTATGCTAAAACACCCGTTTCTTTCATTTTTAATAGCTGCAGCAAGGCAGCTCCTCATCAACAGATGGTATCCCGCGTACAATCCTGGGACACAGATTCAGTACTGAGTCACTCAGATCCCTGCTGCCCCCCTGTTTTAATTACCAGTCTGGCATCATGAAGCTACTCAATCCACATAATATTCACCTCCTTGATAGAACAGTACTGGCTGTCTTTAAGCTGATTGTATTCTGCGCACAGCATCTCTGGGGATCTAAATATCCATTTCCTCACGCTGAGCTTACACAACAGCCTGTATCCAGCTCACAGCAAAGGGAAATACGGAGACCTAGAACAGTCTTGTTCACCGGCCAGGGATATCTTCATTTGGAAATGTCAAGATTTAGGTACAAGTGTTGGTACAGCACATGCTGCAGTCACAAATCCCACAGCACCTCAGTCCTGACAGTGCCTAAGCCAGAGAGCTTACAAGGAGCTGAATCTTCACCAACGCTGTGAGCTGGGGCTGCTTTGGATCCTCCCCATCACCACAATCTCTCCTCTTTCAGGGAGGGAGCTGCAGCACAGGTAAGAAAGAGGCTGACATTCCTCCAACGCAGTGCAATCAGCTCTGCACTGGCTGGGAAATGAGAATTAGAATTTCATCACTACCAGAAGAATTGAGGGATCAGTAGCTTGACTGTACTCTGGAAACACAACTGGCACACCTGGAGAGCAAAGGAAGTTCCTGACCCCCACACACCCCAACACAGAGACTGCTGAAGGTACATAGATGACCAGCAGAGAGGGATCCTGCTGCCCAAACCAAGCTCCACACCAAAGGGTGAGGTGACTGTAGCCCAGAGTGTTGCTGAGCACACAGTGGGCAGAGCTGTGGTGATGTGACATCTCAGAGCGGCCAAGGAGGGAGACTTTTGCCTTCAATTCCCTGGGGTAAGGTGTACAGACCTCCCACCTGCAGGCTGGCCAAACAAAGGTGAAACCAGTCCTACCAGACACGTCCAGTCTTTACTTCCTAATAGTTGTAAATGTTGGGTTTCAGGTTCTTTGCAGCACACCACACACACGCTGCAGGAGTCAGGAAAGGATGGTTTGGAAGCCTCATGCCAGACACTGAGTAGAGAATCACAGCCCTGAGCAGGCAAACAGGATACTTCACAGGAAACAGGAAAACAGAGTGGGCTGACCATGTCCTAAAAACAGGAAAAGTCCCAAGACAGAGCCTCCCCCATTCGTTACTGTCCTGAGCCTGAGGCCAGCACCACCTTCACTTTCTTTTTCAGACACAGTCCCTCACAACCTCAGACAGGGAGAGTGTTTGCACCTCCTCCCAACTGAGAGCTCTCTGCCCTTACAACTTACACGGAATGCCCATTTCCAACAATTGCCCAACAGGTCCCCACGGGAGAACTGTCCTTAAACTAATTCTAAAGTAGATGCAAACCATGAGCAGAGAACAAAGGGACAAGCAGCCATTTGTCTCGCTCTCCATGTGCTTTTTTTGCTCCATGCCAACATGCACTAGCCAAGGCAGCAAGGTGTTTGGGGCAGGGACTCTTCCTGGCACCCGACAGCAGAGCAGGTCCCCATCCCTGCCCGGGGTTTCCAGCCCATACAGCACAAGCTCAGGTGATGTGTAACAGCAACATGCTCCTTTCCACCCCAAATGAGCAGAACTGTGGCATGTAATGACCATTCATGCAGCACTTGACTGAATCGTAGCTCAGGCGATGCTGCAGGGCCAGGGATTAGTTTGAGGCAGTTCACACACTTTCGTACCACCTGTTTGTGAGCCACTGTGCAAAAGAAAAGCCTGAGGACAGACTTATTCAAAATATTAATAACTAACAAGATTTCAGCCCTGCTGCCAAGGATGGCAGCTCCACACGTGTTTTGGAACAATGGTAAATTTTCCCATAGGGTCTTTGCAGTCAGCAGTGCAGAATCAAGGAGTGACTTTGTGAGTCTGCCACCAGTTCTCAGCTCCCACAGCAGAGACAGTGTTGCAAAGCAAACTGGAAAATGGGATTTGTAGAAATCTGGCAGGGAAGGCCCAAGACGAAAGTCAGCATTGTGAAATGTTAGTTACGGCTTTGCTTTTAAAACAACTTTGCTTTTGATCAACCTGAGACACTTGGACAGCTGAGTCAAGCTTGAACACCATCAGAAATGGGCTGCCAGAGACCGGCCTCTCTCAGAGCTCAAGATGTGCTTTGATCAGGCTCAAGTTAACAACCCCACTGTACTCCTGCATTTCCACACAGGGGAAAGGAAAGGACTGGAGTTTGTCCCTCATGTTTGATCTTTCCTGTCTCTTTCAAAGCAGAGGCACAGCTACCATTAAAATCCAACAAGCTCATTCACAAGATCAAAATTTCTTGTCTTCCAGTTGGTTGCTGGCAGGATCCCCAACTGACTGGAAAAAGAAAAGGTGCTTCCCCAGTAGTTAAGGCTCCCAGACCAGTTTCCTGCTCTGTCAAACTCACAATCCATTTCCCTTCACCTGTTAAGTAAACAGCACTTTTATGGGCAATTTGGGAGGACTTACACATTCTTCACTATAAAGCACATCTGGTTTATTATTAAAAGGATGGGCCCTACCAATTTAAAGGTGTGCAGAGTAATGTAATATACATCATGTAAAAATCTTAAGCCCATTTCCCCATGTGTGATTATAAATACACATCTGTGGCACAAGCTAATTGCTTCCTTCTGGTATTACCGCCCTTTTTAAATCACTGAAATAATTCTTAAGTGATTTTTCTTTTTTAATACTATTACACTTTCAGAGTTTCTCTTTGGCAGTTAAAAAAAATCAATTAAGTCAATTCCATTTGTGTCCAGACCTGGTTCCACTTCCAAGTTCTGGGCTCCACGTGTGCTACAAGCATTCAAGTGTTATGCTCCTTATAGATTTATTTAATTTTTTTTTTAATGCTCACATGGGAATACTCATTTTTTAATTAACAAAAGCCTGGAGATTATAAGAACTTATTTTTAAGAAAAATTTAACTTCAGTGCCAACTCTGAACCTTCACCAGTGAGCGAACAGTGCCTTCTGCTCAACCACTTCTTCCCACCAGAGCCTCAGGAACACCTCACAGTGCATTCTAAGCTCACGGTTTCATGTTACTGATGACTTGACTAAAATCTATTCGTCCAGCTCCCTGATGTCAGAGGAGAAGGCTGCAAAACAGGAGACACGCTGCTGAGGATGCAAAGCACATTGTGAGCCAACAGCTTGGAAGGCTTTGGCTCTGCCCACTATTGCAGCCTGGTTTTGGATGCCGGCTCTCACAAACCAGGCGGTTACGGGGAGGTTTTGCTGCTGCTGCTGCGAGATCAGAAGGCTCCAGGAGAGCCCAGTCACGCGTTCCACACAGGCAAACACCGCTGCCCTTCCACAGTATGTAAATATGGGAGCGCCAACACCCCACCCTTCCTCCACATGCAGTCTCACCTAGACCACAGAGCTGTGAAACGAATCCAGCCAAGAACGAAGCTTTTGCTCCTTCCTTTACTCGGGGCCCCAGTAAACCTTTCATTACACAGGTCGATAAACCAGGGGAGGGAAGCGCTCCCTTCCTGGCCGTTGATCCGAAGGATTGCCTCATACAGGATTTTCTTTGTGAACAGCAGACTGGGCAGATCCCTATAGGCTTGATTTACGCCCCAATCTCACTTTATAAGCATGTTTTCCCATGCGGAAAGGATAGTCCAAAGCTGGGCAGTCCAAAGGCACTCTGAGCTATCTGCCGTGCAGAACAGACTTTGAAAAAAGCCCTTAAAACATTAATTCATTCACTTCTCTCTTTACCTAGGGATGTTGTGAAACATCCACAACGAGAAGTTTCTAAGAACATCTTCACAGAAGTCATTCCCAAGCAATGCAGCTAGAAGTGACACTGCTTTAGAAAGTATCAGTATGTTTTTTCCAGGCTTTTCCCCAGCCTTACCACCTATGATTCATTTCCCACTCGCAGCTTTCATCTCTTTGAGTTTTCACAGATTTTCTCCTATTACCCTTTTACCCCTTTGTATCCATACCCTTTTCTTTTAAATTAATTCCCCATTATTAACTATCCTTTTGCCATCAGGTCCGGGTTTTCTTAGCAGCTGTTACTGCCTCACCACCAAAGGTGGACTTTAACAGCTGTTCACCATCGTTGCTCAGAAGAACCCGAGATGTGACTTCTCAAAAGGAAAAAATCCCTCTGGCTCCTTATACAAAAGGACAGGCTACTAATTTTCTGCCAGTGTGCTGCTGCTACTGGACTCTCCAGTTAAGATAAAAATTAAGCTAACTCCCAGAACAGGCACAACATCTGTTAGACCTCTAGGCAGCCATCCTGCCTAAACACAGCCCTGACTTTCACTTAACTCCTTCTGCTCTGCAGCCTGCAGAAATAAAGCCTTATTTCCCAGGTCACAGGTGGAAACTGCTTCTGCTGCAAACGGCATGGCTGGCCAACGGCCTTTCAATCGCCTACCACCGAAAAACAGGACAAGGTTCTCCACCCATGATTCAGGAGTGGGGCGGGGGGGAAAGACACAGAAAAGGGAGCGCTGGCAAACCTTGCGGTGATGTAAACCTGCAGCTGAATACATCAGGAGCCGTGGACACCCCTTACGGCAGCGGCGTCTGCTGCTACCACAGGACGCTGCTCGGCAAAGCACAAGATGTCACCAGAGGCGGTGACAGTGGCCGGGCCCTGCCAGCCCTGCCGCGGCCGCTGTCCTGGCGATCCCGGTGCCCCTCCACAGACCGTGACAGGGCGATGGGCAGGGCCGGCCCGGACCCCCACCACCACCAGCGCCCCGGCCTTCGGCGCTGAGGGAGCCCGGCCCGGGGCCGGCCGTGCCCGCAGCCCCCGCACAGGGACCCGCTCGCCCGGGGCGGGCTGTGGGGGCAGCGGCCCGGCCGCCCCCTCCCCGCAGCCCCGGCGGTGTCTCCGGGCAGGGCCGGGCAGGCGGGGCCCCCTCCGCCCGCCCCGGCCGCGCCGCAGGGCGGCTCCCGAGATGGCGGGGCCCCCCCGCCGCCCCCCGCCCGAGATGGCGGCCCTCACCTGGGTCTTGGTGGTGAGCTGGATCACCGCCTTCCTGAAGTTGAGCTTGGAGTCGGCGCTGCCCATGGTGCGGCCCGGCTGCGGGCAGGGCCGGGCAGGGCTGTCCCCTCACGCCGCCGCTCCCCGAGCCGCCGCCGCCATCCCCGTGCCCGCTCCACCGGCTCCCGTTGCCTCCCTCAATCCCTCCCTCCCTCCTGTCAAACCGGGGCTCGCCGGTCCCGGCCCTCCCTCCCCTCCGCCTGCATCCCTCCCTCCGCCCACGGCCGCGGCTCCTCCTCCTCCTCCCGCTCTCCATCCTTCCATCCCGCCCCGCTGCCTTCCCCTCCTTTCCCATCTCCGTCTGCCATCCCTTCGCCACCTCTACCTTCCATCTCCACTGACCCTCCCTCGTCTTTCCTCGTTTCAGAGCACGGTTTTCCTCGTTTCACCCTCCTCCTCCTCCAGCCCTTCCTCGCTCTCCCCTCCTGCCTGGGCTCCCTACACCTTCTCTGCCCCTCGCCTTCCTATACAGCCCTTCTGCTCCATCCCTTGCCTTCTCCCCCCATCACCTTCCTCTGCCCCCTTCTCCCCTTTTTTTGCCCTTCTCCTTCTCCCTCTGCCCGCAGCCTTTTTCCCCGAAGCCCCATGTCGGGCACAAGCCCCAAGACACCCCCGTTGAGCCACCCCCGGAGAGCCCGGCCACTGCCACAGCCTGGCCCCAAGCCCGGCTGGTCCAGAGGGACAGTGGGATGCCAGGAGAACGGCTGGCTCTGGCCTCTCCCTAGTCCCGGGTTGAAAGGAACCAGGCTTGTAACACATACCCTATCGAACACCTTATTAGCAGCTCATTGCCAGTGGTGGCCCATTAACCCTGATGAAATTCCACCCACCCACAAGGGGAGGATGTTTTATAACCCTTAGCACTGGGAGTTCAGGATCTGGCACTCACTGAACACCTCAAAGCGGCTGTTTGAGGCCGTTCAGTGTTGCCTTTGAAGCCATCCTCACCGTTTTCTGTTCTGAGCAGCTCTGTGAACCGCAAGCAGTTCTTTCTGGTGTCCCTGAATTACATTCCACATGCTCTGCAAACCTCCTTTCTTCAGAGGAAATGAGGTAATTCCAATCGTTCTGCAAAAAAAAAAGCAATGTGCTGACTCTCCAGCTGGGGCAGACTGTGGGAATTCTCATTTGTTGGCATATCATAAGCTGTATGGGAGTCATTGATGTTTGATTCTATCAAGTGACAGGTCAGATCAGAGACATTCGTGTAAAACCTACAGGAAAAAATATTTTCACAAAATCATATTAATAGAAGAACTCAGTTAGAGGAGACCTACAGTGATCATCCAGTGCAACTGCCTGACCACTTCAGAGCTGACCAAAAATTAAAGCATGTTATTAAGGGTATTGTCCAAATGCCTCTTCAACAGGCATGAGAAAATTAAGATTTTTTCCATTTCTGTATTGAAATTGCTTAGAAAAAGATTTAGGACCCAGAGATGCCTTTCTTCCAGATGCATCAGAAGTGCTTACCTTTGCTGAGTTATAAATGCCAAGTTAAAGAGATTCCTTGATTCTGGTCTACATTAAGGCAGATGCCTTTCCAGGCAGCCACTGAATTTTGGGAATGTGTATATGTGATGGAGAGATCTATGAGGAAAGAAGGGGAGAGGAATAGTCTACAGTTTTTCTCTTACTCTCTGCTTAATCTCTCCTCTGCTGCTGTACACTAGAGCTGAGTACTAGCCCTGGCTTTAATCATCCAGGGACTCCCAGCTGCCTGTCACTGCTGGATTGGATAGAGTTTTCTGACAGAGATCCCATCTTTTCTGGATGCACAGTCTGCTGCTCTTGCATGAACATCTTATATTGCCTTTTCTGTGGGCACCACTGCAAGGTAATGCGATCAAATATAAATCCAGGGAGTTCCATCATACAGAAGGGGGGGGGGGGAAATGTCATCTAAACTCACTGTCACTTGAGTTCATTTGGATCTTAGAGTCTCTAATGGATTCCAGGGCTAGCAAGGACAAATAAATCTCCTTGGACCAAACTCCACACTAGCAGCTAAGAGGAGGATCACCATCTCTTAACAGTCATTCCCTTAAACTGAAAAGCCAGTACCAAAATCCCAAGTTTTTTGTGAACTTACTTGTATGTAAGACACATTTTCCCCTCAGAACTGTAGAGATCCTCATTTCCCTCAGTTTTAAGCTCATTCCACCCTTCAGAAAGATGCGATAATTTGTCCCCTAAAAGGAGAGAGGAACCTGCATCGGGAGCACTGATTTCCCATCAGAGTGCAAAACGACACAGAGTCGGAGGAAGACTCCACGCTGAGGTGATGCTGCGGGGCTGTTTGTATGGGGAGTCCCAACCTCATGCCCTGCTCCTGGCTGACCTCCCGGCCGGAGGGTCAGAGCAGGGAGGCTTAGGGGCATCTCCCCTTCCTCGGAGCCCGGGCCACCCCACCTTTAGCCCCGCGCTCCCCGCAGCCCCGCTGTGCGCGGCAGGGCTGGGCGGAGAGGAGGAGGCGGAGGAGGAGGAGGAGAAGGAGGCCGGCCTCGCTCGCCTCCCCCTTCCCTCTCGCCGGTTTTCCTTGCAGCATTTCCATGCTAGAGGTCCCCACCGAGCTGCGGAGCGAGGATCTGCCTGGCTGCGCCGGGCCCTCTTCCTTCCTTTGTGCATCCCCCAGCCCTGTGCAAGCCGTGCCCCCCCGCCCCGGCCGCCACGTCCCCGCTGCATCCCCCGCTCCGGAGCCCCCCCCGGCCCTGGAGGCAGGAGGAAGCCGCCCCCAGGGCACGCAGAGCCGGGGCAGCGACCGGGCACCGGCTGCCACGTCGTGCCATCCCCTCTTGCCGGCCCGGCCGGGGCACCGAGGCCGCATCCCCGGCCGCATCCCTGCCCGCATCCCCGCCCGCATCCCCGCATCCCTCCCGCTCCGCTGTTCGGCGGCGGCGGGAGCCCCTTTGGCGGATGCTGCGCGTCTCTCCGGGCCGCTGGTGCTAAATGCTGAGCGCCGACAGGATGGAGGAGTTTCAGAGCGAGGAAGAGGAGCCCTGGTATGACCAGCAGGACCTGGAGCAGGGTAAGGATGGGGGCACACTGCAAGCTGCCAGGGATGGCGAGCCGAGGGATGCGCGGGCAGGGAAGCGGGCAAACCCCAGGGACGGGAGACTGGGATACCTTCTGTCTTGACTCCTATTTGGTTGGCAAAGCCAGCGCCTCGTCCTGCAGCGGTAAATCTCGGCTCTGCTGCTCCAAACCACTGTCCTGGCCGAGGAAAGTTTAAACCCAATGGATAGAGGCAGGGAGCCCAGATCTGTCCTGAGCAGCAGGTCAGTAAAAATTTTGGTGTTTTGCATCCACAAGGAAGCTGGTTCCCCAAAAAAACTTGCTGCAGATGGAATCAAACATGGGTAGTTATGACACTGATTTCATCTCAGAGCAGTCCAAGATAGAATTACCAGGCACATTAGTTAGAAATTTATATATTGGAAATAATGTATTTTTGAAGATGCTGAAAGTGCCTCTCAAAAGCTTATGCTCTCCAAGCCCAAATCCAAAGGGATCTTCAGCTTCTTAGTTACCTAATTACTTCTGAAGGTTTTTCCAATCAGCCATAAAACCAGGAGAAATTAGAAAGGAGAGAAAAAAAAAAATCAAGGCCAAGTTTCAAACAGCAAAAATAGCCCTGTTAGAAGATAAATGTTCACTTGTGTAGTTTGCTTTGAAGTAACTGTATCTACATCTGCACTAGTTCTACGGAATGTTTATCCTCAGGCTGGACAGTTGGTGCCTGTTGGTATTCAGAGCTTTTTTTTAAAAAATAATTTTGCTTATCTTAATATTTTGAGTCAACATGCAGTAAGTAAATAACTGCAAGAAGTCCCATTTCAGGCCAGTTGCCCAGGAATGAACTGAACTGATTTCTCAGTGCATAGGGAAAAATCATTCCTACCAAAACACAGTGCCCCTCTGGCATGTTGCACTATAGGTACAGTTTTATATTTGCTTTTCCCAGCTGACTGTCAGCAGGGATGTGTGATCCAGCTGCAGTGCCTCGGCCCAGCATCGCTCCAGTACATTATGTCATGATTTAAAGTTTACACAACTTCAGCTGCAGGGCAAGGGCCCAGCAAGGAATGATAACCAGCCCTCCAGGGGTTGTCACAGCTGGGTTTTAACCCCAGTTTCTCAATTAACAGGAAGTATGAGTAGCGGGATACTGAGCCCTGTCCTTTGAAACACAGTGCTCAGATTAAACCCAGGCAAAGCACAGAGATGGAACTATCAGCTGGATAAACAGTGCAGCCTTTGACTGCTCAGAAATTCACATTTCTGGGTGACGTCTTCCCATGGCTCACAAGGGGCCTGGGCACTGGTCCAGGGGCGGGACACAGGCTGAGGAACAGCAGAACTACGGATGAATATAGGGAGCGTTGAACAACGTGGGACCAATTGATTTTTAGCCTAACGCTGTCCCTGGTGTCAGGTTCATGAGTCAGCACTGGCACCGTACAACTGGCTCACAACAATAAAACCACCTTCCCACTGCAGGGCCGGGTTCCCAGCTCTGTCCCAGCAGCCTAAATGCAGAATGACTCTCCAGACGATGGATGGATGCTGGGGATGGGCTCCAGCTTTGTGCACATACAGGACTGGAGGAAAACACAGACCCAAAACAAAGCCCAGCTGTGGGCTTGCAGCCTCCTGCGTGAATGGGGGCTACACAGGCTTGCACAAACTCAGAAGGAGAGATGGGGGAAGGCTTTAACCGAAATCAGCCAACTGCAAAGGTCCTACGGGGTAATTACAACCATAATTAATTTGCATGATGCACAAAGCATCACGAAGGACAGTGCTAGACCTTGTCCACATACACTGCCTTTGCCTCTCAGCCATGGCACTGCCCAGAGGTCTTTGGTGACAGCACAGCCGTGGAGCTGTTGGGTTGGAAATGGGGGGTGGAAGTACAGTACAAGACACCCAGCGTGGCGTGATTATGAGGCGGTTGCAGGCCAGCATTGCTAAGAGGATTGGCATGCCAAGAGCCCAGGGTCGCACAGAAACCCACGCTGGCAGCAGCGCCAGGAGGGCGGAGGACAAAAGCAGAGGCTTAAAGACTGTTCCTTAGGAGCAAGGGGTGGGAGCAAACAAGAAACAACCCAAGCTAGGAGAGCAGAGGAGGTTCTTCTGTGAACCGGTTGGTTCCTGGGTCTTTATCGTCATTTCACAGCATCATCAAATATTTATTACATTTACATCCAAAACTGTTTGCTAAGCAACAGATGGCTTAACTGGGAGCTCTGTGATGATTATGTTAATTAACCATTTTAGCACCACAGCAGAAATCATGCCTCCAGCTCCACACCGAGCACCTGTTACTTTCCTCCTCATCCTCCACAGAGCTGCACCTTGACAAAGTAACTAATTTTTCCAAGAAAATAAACCCCAATCACTCTTTTCTTCCCCCCCTAAAATGTCCACAGTGACTGGCTGCATCCACCACATGCCTTGGAAGTAGCAAGATCTGGTCCCCAGAATCAAGGCCCTTCCAACCTCCTTCAAATGAAGCTGGTGCCTTTCAGATTCCTTTACCTGTTTCCTGCACACTGTAACCCTGTGTGGCTCAAGGCATTGCACCACGATGCCTTAGCATACAGAAGCAGAGACTCAAATCCCAGTCAGGACACTCAGCAGTGACATGGGAACAGTAGTGGTGTCCTCTGAGTTGTTTCATTCTTATGATGTTCCATCTGGGAAGGCTTTCTGATTTGGGGAAAGTGGTGAAAATGGAGCTTTGACTGCTTGGTAGCATGACTTAGCTTATTGCCAGGCTTTGTAAGGATGAATAGACAATTAGTTCAGCTACAGCCTCACCTTCCATGGGCTGGGAATTCTGTGCCTCTAAGCATTAAAGCCAGGATACAGTGCTGGTGAATCTTTCTCCAGCTGTTGAGAACTGATGATGTGGGTACAGTTGCATCATACCCTGTGCACAGGGCGGATGTGCAGCCAGACCCCAAGAGAATGAATGAGCTAAAATTAGAGAGTCGGAGCTGCAGATAAGTGGGGACACCTTTTCTGTTCATCAGGAGCATTTGTCTTCAGGAGGGCTGTGTGCCAACTCAATTGCATCTGGATCCAAACAGACCCAGCAGCTCTGCCAGCCACTTCCAGCCTTCAACTCCCCCGCAGCAATCTCCCAAGATGAATCCTCCTTGCAGTCACCCCCTGCATTCCCTGATCTTCCCAGCCCCTTTTCCCCTTGCTGGCATTCAGGTCTCAGCCAAAGAGCAGAGTGCAGCCCAAGAGGAGGCTTTTAAAAGCCACCCTTATGCTCTCTGGACCTATCCATAGCCTAAGGCACACAGTGGGATTCTCAGGGTGTCCTGCACAGGGCCAGCAGTTGGACTTGATGATCCTGATGTATCTCTTCCAACTCAGCATATTCTATAAGTATGGGGTGATTTCTCCTGTGTCAATAAAAGGCCTCCTGCTGCTCTGAGTTGGGCAGCAGGACCAGAGGTAGTGCAAGAACCAGCACATCCCCTGCAGGACGGGTTGTCCTCTCCTCCTGGGCAGCCACAGAAACTTTTGGGCCAAACCATCTGCAATGCAGGCTCAGGACTTTACAGCTGTAACCTCTAAAGGTCTCCAGATTTAAGGATCTTATTTTAATTCCTCCTCCTCCTCCTCCCAAGCATCTGATTGCTAAGAAGGAAAATGACACAAGGTGCTGAGCTTGCACCACTCCCAACTCATCCGTGTAAAGACACAGGGTCACCAGTCCCGACACTGGGGTGAGCCCAGGGGATCAGTGCTGGCACCCTCTGACACCCAGACCTGCCTGTTTCCCACACACCCAGCCCACGTGGGGTGGTCCAGAGCACTGCAATCCACTGTCAGCATTCCCAAAGGATTCACTGCACTGGAGAGCAGGTGGTACCCCAAATTCTGCCTCTCCTGATGCAGTTATCCCAGCCCAGGTACAAGGCACTCAGCTTCCCTGTTCTCCAGGAGCACAGCAGTTAACTCACCACCCTCCCTCCCCAGAGGCAAGCCAGAAGGTCAGAGCTTTGCCTGCAGTAGCTGAGCCACTTACTTATTTAGCAGTGCAGTACAGCAGGTAGCTTATGGAAGTGGAAAGTTTTCAGTGACTAATTGCTGAGCTGCTTGGGAATGACAAGAGGGACTAGGAAAGTCACAGGAGACAATGAAATAGGATGACAGGTTACTCTGAGGAAGGGATGAGAGCCTCCAAATCTGGGGAGGGGTAAAAATTAAAATACATATATATACACAGATGTGTAAAAATTGGTGTAAAAATTCCCCTGTTATATGAAGGCAGCAAGAAAAAAGGGCATAAATGAAAACCCCACACAGCAACTTCCAGGATCTCCCTCCTGGTCTCTTACAGAAGCTCCTTTCTACATCTGCTGAGCCCCAGGCACAGAGTTCCAGCTGTGGGAGGGAGCAGAATTAGAGGAACTGCTGGAAAGGGAAAAGGAAAAAAAGAAAACCCAACAAAATCAGAGTTTTCCATATCTCCCATCCTGAAACAATCAGCTAACAGTGGCATTTCTCCTTGGCAAGGCCATGCACGAAGGATTTATGGTTGGAGTCCTGAAGGACATTCCCCCTTTGTAGCCCTGATCCCGAGGGACTGGGAGCCCAGGCACCCTGCACACTGAGCATTTTCCAATCCTCTTTCTTTTCTCCTGTACCAGCCAGTGCTGGCTGGTGACAGGGCGGATGCACTGACTCAGTGTGACAGTCAGGAAACCACTCAGAGTTGTGACAGCACCAGGGTCCGTTCCTGCTCCTGCTAAAAGCAGTGCTGGTGCTCAGGATAACCCATGGCTCGCTCACTCCCAAACACTCCATCTCCTCTTCCAAAAGGCCTTTCCCAGAGCAGCACAGTCCTAACTTCCCACATCATCTGGCTCCAACAGATCTGTGTGCTCACACCGAGCACACCATCAGGGCTCCCAGAGCTCCTGCTTAACCTGCCCAAAAACACATATGTGGGCCAAGAATTTTGGAAAATATCCCCAAGACAAAACACCCCAAAGGAATGAGGCCAGATGTTACACAACTGCTGCTCTCTGCACAGCTGGGAATTTTAAAGGGATTTTATGCTACACTTTGTTTTTTGGGGATTATTCCATGTGTATTTAACAAACAGTAGTAACTCGCCTTTCCAAAAAGTGACAGTTATTTTAATAGTTTAAACAGCCTGTTACTCTGCAGCCTTCTGGGAAGTCACTTATCCAATGTGCAGTGCAGCTGTCCTGGCCCTGCTTAGTTCACTTGTCTCCTCCCTGAAGAATTCAGTCCTTTGAGTGTGTAATATCCAGATCCATGCTGGCCTCTTCCAATTGTGCAGCTGCAGCAACAGCAGTTGGAGGACATGCCATCCTCCAAGTTTTCTTGGTCCACAAGCAAGTGTTGGGTCCTGGGAAGGCACCTAGACTGGGAGGTGATGGGTGAGCACTGGTCTCTGTGTGGCTGTGGAAGAAAGATCTGCTCTGCACCTACATGCCTCTGGCACATCAGAAGTAGGAGACAGGAGTAATCAGCAGCCACAATGCTGGCCGTGGTCTTGGGGGCTGCTGCAGCTGGAAGTGACAGTTGTGCTGGAACTTGGTGGCTCCCCGAGTGTCCAAATCACTCAGAATCTGTGGTTCCACCTGCCTCCCCCCAGCAAGAGCACACCAAGCTGGCTGGGAATGGCTCAGAGTAGGGGAATATGTTGTGTGAGCAGGAGCAGGGCTGGAGATGTGACAAGGTCATGGCAGCCCATCGCTGTGGGCGCCGTTCCTGCCACGTGAGCAACGCTGACCTGTCCTTTGCAGGTCGCCTTTGCTCGGGGCTCTGCACATGCACAGCACTGTGCTGCAGCACACAGCATGCAGTGTCTCCCTGGTGCTCACTCTCCTTGTCCATCCTGGGTCAGCTACAACCTCCTGCCCCCAAAACACACAGGGCAGAGGAGTTTGCCACATGGCAGCAATCCACATGCCTGTGTCTTTAGCTTTAAAAGAGTAAAAGCCTCTATTCACGGGTTTCTGCGTCCCAACATAATTAATTAGTTGGAGCTTTGCTGCCCGGGGGAGGAGCAGGAAAGCACTGGCTGCCTTTCTCCCTCCTTTTTCATCACTGCTTCTCCTCAACTACCCCATTTGTATGTGTTTATTTAGGGCATTTTCTGATCCAGGTGCACTAGCAGAGCCTCGGAGCCACCAGTCACCAAGGTCTTTGAAACCATTTTAGCCTACAAGGCAAACACAGGCACCAAGGCTGTTTAGATAAGAGAACAGCAGGGAAAGACGCAGATGGGGCCTCAACCATGGTCTAATAACATCCTCTATGTTCTCATGCTCTAACAACTTGGCATAGGCACAGTGATGGCTGTGGGCACGGGGATGGGACTGCTGTATATGTGTTTATGCATTAAAAACCAGCTTATAAGCAGAGGTGACCACCCCAGGGTCTCAGGCATATATATAGTGGAGCCTGTGGGGTGCAAGAATGATAAGAGGGCAGAAAGAAAAGGCAAAAAAAAACAATTAAATCTAAGAAGCCTGACAAGCACCTGAGAAAAAATAAAAATAATAATAATAATTTAAAAAAAAAAAAGCTGGTAAAGGAAATACTGAATAGGACTGAAAAATACAGGAGGAAAGGAGGGGAGCAGCAGGGGCTGAGAGAGCTGGAGGGCTTCTCTGCAGCACAGCACAGAACAGACAGTGCATCCCTGAGCCCCTTGTCAGGGATTTTCACTGCTTGGTGGTGCCACTTTTGCTCAGGGGACTTGAGATAGTGTGGAAGGAGCTGTTCTCAGTGCAATGTGCTTGCCTTGACCCCCTGCCAACCACCTCTCTGCCACCACCTGAGCTTCCCCCCACCAGGAACACTTCCAAAGCCAACGGCAGCTCAGGAGTACGTAACAGATTACACAAGAGAAAGAAAAGGAAGAAAAAAGGAGGCAGGAAATCCAGCAAATCTCATTAGAGTAACAAATGCCAGTGTGACCAACGTCAGCTCAGCCCAGTGAGAGCCACAGTTTGGAAGGAGGAGAGGAAGAGGGTGGAGGTGGCTGTGCTGCCAGGGGCTCACACACCCCCATTGCTCTCACCCGGCCCTAACAGAGGCATTTTTACCCCCTGCCGCATTGGGCTGCTCTGCAAAGCCAACACTGGTACATCCCATTATACCAAAATAGCAGATCCTCACAAGAAACACACAGAACACCTGGTGCAAAGCTGAACTGAGCAGCAGTTTTGAGCTACCCCAGTGTAAAAGGGATGGAGGATCCACACCTCAGCAGTAACACTGGCGACACTCTGAAAGCTCTGCCTGGCCTTGGGAAACCCTGTTATCTGTGGAATGGGTGTGTTGAAGAGGCTTTTCCAGGCTGTTTGCAAGATGCTGTCAGGTGGCCCTGGCTTCCCTTCACCCCAGCATGTTCCATTGCAATGGTTTATAAGGGCAAAGTACATAGATGGCCCCCATCAGCTGCAGCAAGTGATATACAAAAGCTGATCTTCATTGTAATATACTAAGACAGCACAATCCCTTGCAACTAAGAAGGAAAATAAATGAGTAGCCAGTGTACCCTACCCTGGGGTAAACCAGCACAGTATCATTTATTTAGATTTTGAAAGGAATAATTGCACCTACCCTTGACTCTAAGTACCCGTGTGTAATGGAGCAGACAGCAAATGCAATTAAATTAAACGTCAACAGCATTAAACATCAGTTCCTAACTCTCAACCTACCCCATCCATCAGCTAACAAGCACCCTGAACTTCCTCCAGAGACCTGCACACCAGAGCTCTCCTTGCCCTCCTCCCCGCTCTTTAGCAGGTTAATGCTCATGTGCAGCACGGGAGAGGAGCAGCCCTTTCCACAGCCCCACATTTAGGAAGGAACCCCAAGTAATTCCTTTATGGACGCTCAGCTGAAAGGGGCCTGCAAATCCACGTGCCACAAACCCCCACTTGGCATTACCACAAACCAAGGGACTTCTGTCCCCCCTGTGAGCCGCCGGCCGGGGACAGGGCTGGTTTATTAGAGGTGAGGAGCCAAGCAGTGTCCCCGTCCCTCGGAGCAGGGGGCGTGTTCTGTCGCAGCCTGAACACACGAATCCCTCAGTGCGAGAGAGATGAAGTGGGGGAAAGCCCAAAGCAGCTGCACCAGATGGTGGCTTCCTCCTGAAAGCCGTATTTACGAGGAGCATCTGAACAGCTCCCGGATCATCATCGTGCTGAGAGCAGCTGAAACCCCCCACCCTGCCTCGCACCAGCTTTATGCTCCCCCAAAGTCACAACCAGGAGGTGTTGAGGGGCAAAAAAACCCTTCAGATGTGGCAGAGTGCTCTGCCCTAACAGATGCAGGCCAGCACTGGGAAGGCAGAAACAGCTCCAAATCCTCTTTGAGCCTCGTTGCAAGGCCGGGGAAGCTCCCAGCTCCACCACAGCCCCATGCAGGGAACATCTGCCTGCACCAGCACGGCCACAGGACATGCCTTGGGGGAATACATGGGGGAATCCCTGCAGTTTGTCCCTCAGCCTCTTTCCATCAAAGACAACCTGCCACAGCTTTTGGATTAGGATTATTTTTATTTTTTTTTAAGTCTTCTCAGTGACATGGAAGTAGCAGAATTATTGCTGGGCTGCTGCTGCTGCTGATCTCTGCAGCTCCAGGACGGTGCCTCCCTGATGTGCTGCCCAGCCATGCTCCCTATACCTGCTTGGATTCACCTCCTGCTCCCTTCCCACCATATGGTCTCTCTTCTCTTCCTCTCCCTCCTTGCCCAGGAGCCTTTCCCACGGAAGCTTGCAGGAAAACACAGCCTCCATCCCTCCCTCCCTCCAACGCTCCATAGGCACAGCCCTTTGTTTGGGGACACGGGGTGCCTCCTTGGTGGGTGTTAATTAAAATGGTCACGTCACTGCCTGCAGACCGAGAGCCAGAGGGCACAAAGCTGGTGCTTCCCAGAAGAGTTTGCATCTGCAGCCCTCTCCCAAACAGGATTTGGCAGTGTCAAGGCCCCCATTTTTTTGAGTTGGAGGCTGGCCATTTCACAGTCGTGCCTTCAGCACAGGCAGGATGTGGAGAGATGGGGCACATCGAGCAGACACGCAGCACAGCCACTCCCCACCACTTTATTTCTCCTCCTGCATCCCTAGGGGAGGGGGAAGGGAGGCATCAGCATATCTGCTAAATTAGGGCAAGTCGTTCAGCACTGGCTGGCTGATCTGACAGTGGAGAAGCAAAGTGGAATACAAAAAAAATTGTGGGAAAACCATAGTACTATGCAGGAAGAATCCCCAAATTCCTAAACAGTCCCTTCTTCCCCCCTCAAGAACTCAGTGAAATTTCACATTCAGCCTCAGGTTTCTGAGCTCTCCAAGGAGAGGAGCTGAGTGCTCCCCCAGCCCGTGCAGAGACACAATTAGTACGAAGATCAAGAGGGATCTGGTCTAAAGATGACATTAAAGCACTTCCACACAGCATCCCCTCCCTCCCCACAGTCCTGCAGCCAAGGGGGAACCAACAGGTGGGGAAGAGGACTTGGGCTCAAGGGGGTGGATGAGACAGGATTACCAAGGATGTTTTAAGTGGCTGGTGGGCAGAGAGTGAGGAAGTACATGTGTGACAATGGCTGAGGCAGTTAAAAGACATTAAAAGAATCAATTCCCCCATGTCCTTCAATCCTGGAGTCTCCCAGGCCCTTATGCTCAAAATGGAAACGAAGAATCAATTTCCTTCTCAGAGCTCAGCCACGTTCTTTCCTCTTTCCCACTCATCCCCAAACGCTGCCCATTTCCCCCATTAAATTATTGCTGACAGAGCCCTTTAAATTACAATGCAGGATCTTGCACTGCCTAATCCACTTAACTCAACCCCAGCTGATTAAATTGGATGCCATATGGTGGGAGAGCACTGGTGTAATCCGCAGGGACAGGGACACACTTGACTCATTACCTGGAGCACAGCAGGGAGCCCTCTCACTATACACCTCTGCTTTAGGGCCCTGCTTCTTGCCAGGGATGTGATTTCCAAGGTGCTGGTCTCCAGCAACAACACCAGCTCTGGCAAGGTGATGGTGGTGACAATAAATACAGCCCCAAGCAGCTTAAGGGCACAAATTATCCTCCATCTCTGCTGGCATCTGGCTCTTCCCCCAGCCCCAGCTGGTGCAGCAAACACTCAGTCTCCCAAGGGCACTTTATAAACTGGGGAAATTTGGTGCTTGGAAAAAAACAAATAGGTGGAAGGAGGTCTGTCCATGGGGAAACGTGCCAAGTAACTTGATTGCACGGATAGCTGGGATTGCAGCCCTCAGACTGGGTCACTGTGCAATGACGAGGATTATAATTAAAAAGGTCACAGCCTTTTCAATAATAACAGCTTGCAATGCAGGGCACAGCTGGAGAGAACATTCCCATGGTAAAGGGGAGATTCGAGGACACACTGAGCAGCTGTTGGCAGGAAAACATCTGGGGAAGCCAGCGCAAAGAAACACAGCCATCACCCAAACTAATAACACATCAGCACATCCCACAGCACAGCGTTATCCATCGGGGAAGCCCCATCCCAAACACTGACAGCACCGAGGTCATCTTGTGATGTGTGAGACATCAGGCCTTCTCCCAGGCTCAGAATACACCCCTGGCAAACTGATTCTTCTTGTCTTAGTGACCAACCAATCCCTCTTTCCCAACCAACTGCATGGCCAAATTAGCCACTGGAAAAAAATTTTAGCTGCTCTCAGCCCGGGCAGAGCCTTTGCAAAACACATCATTATCTGCAGGCTAGAGAGGAGCATTATGACAGGGTGAGAAAATGCCAGGGCAGGAGACCCCGGTCCTCTCACACCCTGCAGGATTGTCACTCCTTAATTACCTATGACTGCATGATTACTGGAGAGAGAGAGCAATAACACACACCAGGACCAGTTCCCTTATCTTTCTGAAGGTTTAAGGTCAGATTTTCAGTCTGCCATTGTAGGAGCTGTTAATTCACCTCTAAAAGCACCAGGAAAAGTGAAGCCCATGTGACCATCGGCCAGGCTTTAAGAAGACAACCAATTCCTGTGACAGCAAAGGGTTGCTCCCAGAGACAGCTGTGCCATCCCAGTCCCACAAACAGCATCACCTGTGTGCTTAACTTTTGGTCAGCACAAGACTCACAGGGGCTGGGGGCTTTTTCTTTACCCACCAGCAGCAAAAATAGCATTTTAAGCCAGCTGCACTGCCAACATCTAGTTTTCCCTGCACTTTTCCCGAAGGCCAACTATTTCAGTAACTTCCCAAGGGCATTTAGAGGCGGGAGGGAGTGAACACAGAAGGGGTTTCTCCTTCCCCTGGAGCTGCCCCAAGGGAAGAGCGGCAGACCCCGGCGCTGCCAGGGTGGGGGTGGCACATCTGGGAGGTGCCTCCAGTCCCCTCGGGCCACGTGTGGTTTTATTACTGCTGTCAGTCTATTAGTGGGTGATGGATGGAGGCTGACAGGGAAGGCAAGGCGCTCCCTTCGTTAGAGGTAATAACGTAATTTACGGAGCATCCCCAGGGCCCCGCAGGGCTTCACCAACCTTCGCTCTCGTTCTGAGCGATGCTGAGTCCCCTTCAGCCCTTCGGGTCTTGGTGGTAGGGGGTGGAGGTGCTGGAGCACCTGCCACAGCCCAGCCCCAGGGGTCTGATCCTGGCCACACGGCGTGCAGGAGGGTTTTGCAGCCAGCCAGGCACCAAATCCTCATTGCATGGAGGGGTTGCAGAGCCCAGAGCTTGGCCTCTGCCTGCTCCTGCAGCCCAGCAAATCCCAGATCTGTGTGTTCCGTAAGTCCTGCATCCAGGACAAAACGCACCAGTAAAACCAGCACCATGCAAAATGTGCTGCTGAGCTTGATCCAACATCATTTTTGTGGGGGGATCCCACCTGTGGCGCTGTGGGAACTGCAGCAGCTTTGTCCCTCTGCTTTTCAGACCTGCACTTGGCCGCAGAGCTGGGGAAGACGCTGCTGGAGCGCAACAAGGAGCTGGAGGACTCCCTGCAGCAGATGTACACCACCAACGAGGAGCAAGTGCAGGAGATCGAGGTAGGGCCACTGCTGTCACCTAAGGATGAAGGGAAGGGGCACTTCCACCCATGCAAACAGCTCAGATGCCAAGCAGAAAGAAAGGGATGTGCCACAGGGCATGGGAGTTAAAGGATATTCTGTACATGCCTGAAACGTGAGGGACTGAGGTCTGTTCAAGCTCATCCCAGCCCTGGAGAAGATCTCTTTCCCCCACTGTTATTTTCCCTCTTCTCACATCCCCACCCCTGCCCAGATGTGCATGCCAGTTTTTGGTGCCAGATTTTGGCATCAGGCTGCACCTGGGTCACGTTTGACCTTGCCCTGCCCATCCACCAGCCTTCACATTCATTTCTCTTTGCTCTGCTGCAGCTTTCCCTTGATCCCAGTTACTGAGAATCGTGTTTGTTCCCAGCTGGCCCCTCGGTACCCCCACAACACAGCCCCCTTTGTTAGAGGGATAAAATAGCTCTTTTTCCAAGAGCTGCAATCTAAACCACCATTTTAAGCATCCTTTGGGGTCATTTCTAAGAGCCCACAGAACTGATTTTAGAGGCTTAAACCTGCTGTGCCAGGAGGGTTTTCATCCACTGGAAAACTTCTAGGGATCTGTGAGCTGAAAAAGATTGGACACCCCCTGATTTAAAAGGACACAGGGCAGAGGAGGGCTGAGAGTTCACAGAGCAGCACATGATGCTGCTGGGATCTGACAGCTGATGTTCAAGGGAACTGGTGGATGGATTTAGCCATTCCCCCTCCAGCAGCCCTTCAGAAGCAGGTCCACCACAGGATTTGGGATCTGGTCCCAGCTGAGAGTCAGCAACTGGGTAGATGCTGCTCTCCTGGTCTTCACAGGACAAAATCTTACAATGGCAAACTCACAGAAAAGGGTCTGCAAACACATAGAAATCACAGGTCTCCTCACATTTCACAGACTCAGAGTTTTAGCCTGAATCCCCATGGAAACACAGCTTCTGCAATTGACCTGTCAGGCAATCCAGTAACCAACTGGCCAATTTCAGTCAACTTTCAGTCTCAGGGATATCAACTTTCTTTGGTGCTGGGAATAAAAAAGCAGCTGAATAGAGGGAGATTGAGGTTAGTGCCCTTCACAGAGGGCAGGGGAAGTTCAATCCTGTTTTAGACACGAAACTATTTACAGTGGGCAGGGGGGATGAATATTTCAGCTGTGGAAGAGGCTTCATCCAGTCACAAAACCCTTTTATCAGAGGAAGCAAAGGCTGTAGGAACTTCTGCCTGTGAAACAACCTGGATTTTGGTTGTGGAGTGCTGATGCTTCACTTTTTCCTGCAGTACCTGACTAAGCAGCTGGAGATGTTGCGGCAGATGAACGAACAGCACGCGAAAGTCTACGAGCAGCTGGACCTGACAGCACGGGACCTGGAGCTGGCTAACCAGAAACTCGTGCTGGAGAGCAAGACTTCCCAACAGAAGATCCAGTGGTACAGCCTCCCCTCCTCCCACCACAGTGATGCTGCACCCGAGAGCCCTTCACCTCACCTTTCCCCTGCCCCAAAGAGCAGCCTGTCCTTGATATCTGAGCCATTCTATTATCAGTCCAGTTTTGGAGCTATTTACCACACAATTGCATTGCAGTAATACTGGTTAGGAGGCGTCAGCCACAGCACAGACACTCCTGGGATGAGGGCTGGATAAGGAGTGTCTGAAGCTGCCAGGAAAGAGGCACAGGAGCCCCCCCTCAGATGAGTTTCCTTGAAGAGGCACATAATCATATCAGGGAAGTCCCCAGCACACAGCCCAGCAGAAACACTAGGCACAGATCCAGCATCTAATCAAACCCTGGCTAGTCCCTGCTGAAACACCAGTTTATCAATAATATTTCTTTCCCAAAACAAGCCCATGATCAAGGTCATCCCTAGAAACAACACCCTAAGCCATGTCCTTGCAGGGCAGCATCATTTGCAAACAGCTGTGTGGAGAGGCAATTTCAGAGCAGAGAGTTTTACAAACGATTCACAGCCAGAACAAAACTAACTCTGCCCAGTCCCTGTGTTTACCTCTACAAGGTAAACAAGAGAAGAGATGTTTGTTTTCAGAGGACAGAGATTCAGGGTAGTGCTTAAATCCCAGAGGAGACTGTTTCAGCGACTAAATTGAGGCCAGAAGGTGGTCTCAATCCCCCCTTCCTTTCTATAATCACCCCCATTCAAGAGTGACCACATAGAGAAAGACCAACCACTGCCACAAAAGGCAAGTGCTGTCATGCTCCCAGGGCACATGCTGGGAACTGGAAGCACCTTCCATAGACTGTCTTTCTCTTTGGTATAAAAAAACCCACCACTCAGGATCCTGTAGTGCCTGACTCCTCACCCATGTTCTGACTTCTCTCTCTGCAGCTTGACAGAAACAATCGAGGGGCTGCAGAACCAAGTGGAGGAGCTGCAGAAGCAGGTGGAGGAGATGCGGAGCTTGGAGCAGCTCCGCATCCGGCGGGAGAAGAGGGAGCGGCGCCGAACCATCCACACCTTCCCCTGCCTTAAGGAGCTCTGCTCCAGCCCCAGGTACAGAGCCCTGGGTTCAGCAACCTCTCAAATCTTCTCCCCTCCTCCTCTGCACAGGAACCCACAGCCCCCCAGAGTCGAGGCTGTGCCTCAGAGCCTGAAACCCACAGCAGGAGGGGAAGGGAGGACGTCCCTCTCTTCCACCCACCCAACTAAAGTGGTGTTGGCAAAGCAGAGCCTTCAGGATCCCAGCACAGTGATGCTTCCCTTCCCAAACCAGCACAGCATGTTTTCCCTTCCCAGCTGCCTCCCAGCACAGCACCAGCACCTCTGGCTCTCTGAAACCAGCTGAGGTGGTGCATTTTGTGCTGTGTGACTCCAGTACTCCCCAGGAGCACCAGTCACACACCCAGAAACACCACGTGCTGCCAGGTGCTGTACCAACACCTTCAGCACTATTGCAGCCCTAATCCTCCTTAAAACCTGGCCTGTGTTAATTCACTGACCTCGCGAGGGCACTTCTTGCTCAGCTTTGTCCACAGTAGAGGCTTCTTTAAATAGATAAGCAATCGATAAACTTTGTTACTGAAAGCACCCTCTGCCAGAGGATATGAACCAAAGACACTTGCACTGCAGCAGCTATGGGAATGTTTATGAGGCCATGACCTAACCCCCAGCAAAATCCACTTAATGTTTTTGTGGTTCTTCACCCCCCAGCCCCCCAGTCCCACTTTCCCCCCCATGCCATGGGACCTCGGTTCCACTTGCAGCTCCACAGTTGGCTCTGAAGGTCAGGCTGCCCTTCAGTGCCTCGAAATCTGTTCAATACCCCCTCCCAGGGGAAGCCACAGAGCCTGCTCTTTTCCAATCTGTTCTAAACAGACAGGATGCCATGGGCGCTTCAGTGAGGAGGAAAAACTGAATTCCCAACAGCAACATGAGGGAAGGGGGAAGTGCTTGTTATCACTTCCCAGGCAGTGAAGAAGGGGAAACTCTGTCAGAAGTCTCTCTGCCTTCCTTGCATAAATCTTCTCCCACTCCCTCTGGAGCATCTCCCAGGCACAGGGGTGCACAGGGCAGCAACAGGGTGCACAGGGCAGCAACACATGTGCTTCTGGGTTTTGGCTGGCTGGGATTTGGGCTGATTGTTGTTGGCAGATGAAGTGAGTAGCTGATGAACTCCAGCAGGAAAAACCCAAAGCCACCCACTTTCAGCTCAGGCTGGAAGCACTTGAACACTCATACTTGTTTCACAGCAATGTTGGTGGCTTGTCCATCAATCTGATGAGTCTCTTACCATTTAGGGTCTCACTTCCCTCCTAATTTTTATTACTGCTGTCAAATAAAACTGCGGGTTCTCTGGGACACAGGCTGGTCTCTGTGTTCAGAAGAACCCCAGCCACACCTTGTGGTCTCCTGGCACACAGAGGTGGCACATCTCACTCCATAAGTGTTCAGTCCTTCCTGGGCATCAGTGGAATTCCTTACATGACAATAAGACACGACAAGTCCCTCGTGGAACTGTCACTTGGTCAGAATCTCTCAAGGGTCTTTCCTCTCTTTCAGATATGAGGACGCATTCCAGGTCCACAGCTCTTCCACAGAGTTCAACCAGAAGCCACTGGAGAGGGAGAACGAGCGTCTCCAAGCCATGGTGAACTCCCTGAGGTCCCAGGTCAACCAGGAGAAGCAGCGGAAGGAGAGGGTGGAGCGGGAGTACACCTCCGTTATTCAGGAGTACTCGGACCTGGAGCAGCGGGTGTGCGAGATGGAGAACTGCAAGCTGCGCATCAAGGAGCTGGAGGCGGAGCTCCTGGAGCTGCAGCAGATGAAACAAGTCAAGAAGTATTTGCTCAGCAGAGAGGACAACCTGTCCGAAGCCCTCCTCGAGCCGCTGAACAACGCCCCGGAGGCAGATTACATCGACCTCTCCGAGGAGGAGGGAGGGAAAAGCCACGGCACGTCCATGACGCCGTCCCCGAACCACCCCGTCCGCAAGAGCTGCAGCGACACGGCCCTGAACGCCATCGTGACCAAGGACGCCGTGAGCCGGCACGAGGGCAACTACACCCTGCACGCCAACAACGTGCGCAAGAGGGGCATGTCCATCCTGCGGGAGGTGGACGAGCAGTACCACGCCCTGCTCGAGAAGTACGAGGAGCTCCTGAGCAAGTGCCGGCAGCACAAGGACAGCGTGCGCCACGCGGGCGTCCAGACGTCCCGGCCCATCTCCCGCGACAGCTCCTTCAGGGACTTCCGAGGGGAGGCACACGAGCTGGAGGAGCGGAAAACCATGGAGAAGACCATCAGCAAACACGTGGAGGCCGTGGACAAGCGGCTGGAGCAGAGCCAGCCGGAATACAAGGCTCTCTTCAAGGAGATCTTCTCCCGCATCCAGAAGACAAAAGCGGACATCAACGCCACCAAGGTGAAAAACAAGAGCAGCAAATGAGTCCCTGGCTCTCCGCAACTCTCCCACGTGCAATTGCAGCAGCCACGTCTTCTCTTCAGCCCCAGGAAACGCCACGTGGCCCCTCTGCTTTGAAGGTCCGAGAGGTCTGCTAGCGAGGAAACGTCCTGGAGAACTCAACTCACGTGTTTTTTTTTTAAGTTTGGGCTCCGGACAACTCGTTGGGACACTTGTACATTGTAGTTAGAGGATTTCAGAAACCATATGACGGATCTCTGCATGAGTTACTGCCGCTGCCAGACATCACAAGAGCAATGTAAACCACGGAAAAAAGGAAAACCGGCCACCTCCTCCGCCCCTTTCCAGCTTGTCCCGCAGCCCGATTACCTGCAAGCAAAAGCCTGGATGTCCTCCAGCGTCCTGCCACAGCTGGATCACAGCGTTTCGAAGTGAAACAAAAAGCCATCAGAACTTTAGGGGCTGCCCTAGCACAGCAGCCCAGCCCTCCACTGTGGTTTTATAGCTGAGAACCTATGCTTGAACCCCAGAGACTTCAGTCTCTGCCTTCCCCTCCCCTCAAAAGGGCAGTGTGGTCTTGCAATTTAAGCCATTCTCTAATCAGTCAGGTTTTTCAGCTCTTTACAATGCAAGCTCATTGCAACTGGAAAAACTTGAAGAGAAACATAAAACTGATTGTTCCATCTCCATCGGCGTCGCTCAGTGTTCCAGTCCATACTCTCCAGACCCTGTAGCATATGGGATCTCCTCGCTTTAAATCTGCCCTGGTGTTTCAGCCCAGGTGAAGCACCGTGCCTGGAAGGAACTTGGTGACCAGGGCTTTCCCATAGCTAGACAAGAAGTGCAGTGTCAGAGACACGCTTCCACCTCACGCTCTGGGTACCAGCCCTGCTCTTCAAGAGGTTGTCATTGTCCCATCGTAGCCAATTCCTCGAACACAGCTTGCATGGGCTTGCAAAACTGACTCCCAGGGACTCACACGCAAGCTGGAGGACACAGCATCTCCCTGGTCAGGAGCTCTGGCCCTGGCAGATCACACACCACCCCACGCTTTGCTCTGAACATCTGCCCAGCCACGAGGACAGATTTCAGTTTCCTGCTGGAAATGATCTCCCTTGGCTGAGACACTCTCCAAACGCTGCCGCCTCTCGTGTTCCATCTCCCTTTCCAGCACTGAAATCTCCTCACTTTTGCTTCCACAGACATGCAAACACACAGCCAAAAGGCCACTGCAGTCTCAGGAATCACCAGTTTCCAGTCTTCATGAACTAGATGTTGACCTTCTATGGTCAGACATGTGTTTTAGGCAGAGAAGCAGCATTTCATTACAGCTTAGGCAACACCCTGAGCACTGAGCCACAAAACCAGTTCAGTCTAAGCTCCCTGTTCCCGCCTGGAGAAAACTATCAGCTGCATCTGGATTCTATTTCCACCAGCTTAAATCCCAAAGTCTTGGGCCAACAGCTGGGACTCCTGCAACACTGAGATAAACAAATGAGAATGTGGCTTTGGAGGGGGAAGACTGTTAAGATGTAATTATCCCCCGAGTCCAGGGCCTTGATGTTATGAGGAGCAACCTTTCTTCCAATCCCCATGGAATTCATGCAGAAATAACCCCCCAAAACCACCCTGTTTTGTTAAGCTGAGTACCACAGAGGTAAGTTGGCGGGAGTGGGATGCCCAAATCGCCCTTGCTCCACAGGTCTCCTCAAAACCACCCACCACTCTGCTCTCCCACGCTCTTTGCATTTCCAGGTGCCCCACGGCCCCAAACACAGCCCGAGCCGTGGGCACGACTGTGGCTACCAGCTCTGTAACTGTATGGAGAACCTTCATGCCTTATTTATTTATAATGGAAAGCAGTTGTCTAAAATAAAATAAAATAAATAAAAACCAACAACAACAGCAACAAAAGCGGCATCACTGACTTTCCGGGAGCGTTCACCCCCCCCCGTTAACTCAGCACGTGGAGCAGTGTTGGTTTAAGCCCAGCCTGTGTTTGCCCTGCACTCAGCTGATGCTGCAGAGGTGTGGGAAGAGAATCACCCTCACTTTCCATTTTAAACAATCCCACGTGGATCAGCATCACAGTCAAGTGTACAACGCATCAAACATATTTTTAAATGCTTTATTCACTCCTCAAAAAAAATGAAACGCAGGCATTCTCAAAGCTCTTACAGCTCTTTTTACTTTTTAAGAACAGCAGAAGAGTTATGCCTTTGATTTTCATGTACAATTTGGGTCAAGAAAATGCTTCAGGCTCCTTTGCAGGAAGCAAAGAGAATATGTTGAACTGTTCTGCTGCATTATTTATATAACATACATTTTTATGCACTTGGACTGTAACACTTGCCACGCGATAAAACCCCTCTTTTTGTCAGCTCGGAAGTCTCTGCAAAACCACACGATTTCCAAGCTCCCAATTCAAATCCTATTTTTGTTTGGGTCTTTTTCGCAAACCACAAGTCCAAAAATGACTGATGGGAGTAACATGATATTAGAACTTGGCTTGACAAAAGGCACAGCTGCCGTGTATCAGCAGCGGGTTCTGCAAAGTGCTGAGGGCAATTTTTTCCCTGCATCCAAAAATATTAGTGGCCATATATACCCGTCCTGAATGACTGTGTGAGTCACAGTCACTTGATTTTTGTCTTAAGTGAGGCTTTCAGTGACCAAAGGAGGAAAAAGTAATCAACTTCTGGCCTTTTGTGCCACCTTTGATCTAAACTTTTCCAATTGCTTTTAAAACACCAAGGGGAGCTACACAAATCCGTTAAGAGAGAACAGGAGAGTATTAAGCAACCACACTGCCACAGGAACTGGGGTAATACAGAGCAGCAGCTACTTAACAGCACACCCCCGTGGTTCATGACAGAAAGAAAAATGCTGCACGTGATTAAAATGGATGAGAAAAAGTGGGATAGAACAGGAAATAATTCTTAATTTCAGAATTTGGCAAAACCAGTGACCCTATTCAGCCCACAGCAATAAGATCAATAAGGGCACAGCTTGTCAAGCAGTTGAAAGATGGCATTTAGACACATGCAGTTCCATCAGATCTAGTCTGACTTCTTACCATACCACCAGTTTGAATAACCCTTCTGAAACAATTAGGGAGGGGGCATTTGAAGCACAGATTCAAGGGTTTTACACAGCTCAAACTCTCACAGGGAAGGAGATCTCCTGATTCATCAATCTTCCCTCTCTTACAGGAGTTGAGACCTTCTGGAAGGTCCCTCAAAGTCCTGATTTGCTCCCTCATGAACAGCTTGTGCCCTCACTCACACAAGGAGTGACCGGCTCCTTGGACACATCGGCCCTTCCCCCAGGTTTCAGGGTGGCTCCTTTCAGCTCTTGCCCACCAGTGAGCACTAAACAGGGTGAATTGGCTTCCTCAGCCCCCAGCAGTGCCAAAGCACTTCATTTCTCCAGCTGGACAGACAAAAGTTTGGCTCTCCTCTGCTCATGCCAAAGTCAGACCTTGTCATCCCGAGCCCTGCCTGCCAAGGAGAGCTATTTCCAACCATCCAGAGATTATCCAGCTTTTTACCAAGGCTCTGTGGACCAACACAGTGTGGGAACGAAGCAAAACCAGACAAATGTCCTTCTAGACTGGTCTGGCTTCACCTGTGAGACCCTCCAGCTCCTTTGCCAGCCCCCCTGTTCCCCACACACCCTTAGAGGGTGTTCCTGCACAACAACCACCAGACACGTTTGACAACAGCTGGTAAATGAGTCACTCTGCTTGGAGTATTTTAGACAACCCTCTGGCTACAAATCACAACCATTTACCTGTTCCCTGTTAGAAATTAAGGTCACCAGATGGCACGGTTTGTCTCCCACAGCTCTGGGGTTTTTCCTTAAAGCATTTTGTGTTCAGCTGAGTTTAGAGGGGGGAAGCAGAGCAGAACCCCAGGACTCAGGGACTCGATTAAAACAAAGTGGGGAGCCCCCCTTGGCCCTGAGCTGCTCAGTTACAGTCAGGACAAACCAACCATCCATGTTCAGCACCTGCTCCCTTCCCAAGGACCGAGTTCCCTGATTTTGCACTGATTATCTGGATGGGACTCAGCTCAGATCCTCAGTCACAGTCTCTATATCAGCTTCTGAACACCAATTTTGACTTCATCCACGGTTTTAAACAAGAGATTGTCAGCTCCTGTCAAAACACCAGAGCAAATGACAGCCCATCCCTGCCTGTGCATTTTCCTGCTGCCAGGAATAGCAATCCCTGCCCCTCTGGAACACACACCCTTCTTGTCAAGCCAGCCTGACAGCTCCAAGAGGAGTAAAAGCCAAAGGATTTCCACAACTGCCTCACCGACCTGCATCCCACACCCACCTCAGCACCTCTTACAGACCCAGAATCAGCAAAGAAATAACTGTATATATATATATGTGTGTGTGTGTGTGTGTGTAGAACCTTTAGCACTCTTGAGCAGATAAAAACACAAAGGCTGAAGCACCGCAGGTGCCAAAACCAGACAATACATAAAAAAGGACGGATGTGTTTTCCAGCACTGCCCATCACTGCTCTGCTCACCAAGGGCTGGGGTGCACACACCCCATAACCACCCCTGACCTCCCTCATCCCCCCTCAAGGCGTTCTACACACCCCATGTACCCCACATGCCCCTCTCTTGGCACCCCACAGACCCCATATTCCCCTCTCAGACTCCCCCGTATCCTCCCCACGGTGCCCCATATACCCCCCCAGACTTCCTAAACCTCCCTTTAACGCTCCAGACATCACACTCCCATAGATCCCAAGGATCCATCCCCACCACAGCCCGTCTCATCCCCTTTATCCCACCCCTGCCGGCCCCGCCCCGGAACGCGAAGCGCGGCCGCGGTTTCCGCGGGCCCGCCCGGCCGGGGCGCACCGCGGGGCCAGCATGGCGGCGCACACGCTGCGGGCCCTGTGCGGGCCGCGGCCGGGGCCGGCGCTCCTGTCCGCCCGGTGCTCGCTGTGGGCCGGCATCGGCACCGAGTACCGGAGCTCGCACAGCCTGGACAAGCTGTACCCGCCGCGGCAGGACAAATCCGCCGCCCGCGCCCCGGTGAGCGGGAATGAGGGGGGGAGAGAAGGGAGGGCGAGGGGCGGGGTCGAGCGTGTGATTGACAGCGGCGGGCGCGGCTTAAACCAATTGAGTGGTAGTGTCGTGGGCGGGGTCATCTCAAGGGGCGGGGCCTCATGTGGTTGTGGCAGTGGGCGTGGTTTAGATGAAGGGGAGGGGCTCCGTATAAGTATCTGTCTTTGACGTGTGGGCGTGGCTTGGTCAATGGGCGTGGTCTCTGGGTGGGCGGGGCCAGGCGGCGGGACCCCCCGAATCCCCCGGGATGCTCCCGACACCGTCCCCGCCGTGTTTTCCAGGAGCAGCCGCCCACCCTCGACATCCCCATGGGTGAGTCTCCCCCCGACACACCCGGGCCTGGGCTCCGTTCCTGGGCACCGAGTCCGCGCTCGGAGCTGAACGCGGGCTCGGCCCCACCCCGGCTCAGCACGCGGCTGCCCTTCCCTTCCAGCTCGCCTGACCGTGTCCTACAGCCGGAGCAGCGGCCCCGGCGGGCAGAACGTTAATAAAGGTGAGCAATGGCTTCTCCCACGCGGAAAAATCCTCATCATCCATTGTTTCTCTGCACTGTGTGGCAAAACACTGAGAACTTGGAGTTAAGCAGCATCTACACTCATTTTTCATTATCATCACCCTGCATTTTAACACAACTTCTGAGTCTTCATGGGGCTCGAGACCACTGGCAGCACATTTGATTCCCCTAGAAACACTCTCACAGGAATCATTCCTTCTACATGGAACACCCCCACTTCTATCTACTCTGTTTTCATTAATCTCTCCACTGTGCAATAAATTGTCAGTTTAATTCAAAAAACCCTAAAATACTGCCTGTTCTGCCATTGCCGTTAAAAATAAAGTGGGTAGTGACTGGCAATAGCAGTAAATCCTGTGGTGCCTAGAAAGGCAAATATCTGACAGGTACAAGTTTGAATGTAAATATGTAAATATATAGCAAGAAAAAAACTGATCTTTCATTAATAAATATTGAAATAATAATTAATTCATTAATAATACCGGAATTATCCCATGCTCAACGCCAGCAGTGAACAGAGTGAATTATCTCATAAAACTTAGGGAGGCAGGCTGTGACATGGAAATAAAGTGCCTGTTTTTCCTCCCAGTGAATTCCAAGGCAGAAGTTCGGTTCCACCTGGAGTCGGCAGACTGGATTCCTGAGGCTGTGAGACAAAAAATGGCACTGATGGTACCAACCCTCCCCCTCTGGCCTCAGGTTTAAATGTCTCAGTGTCAGACAGAGCAATCCTAAGGAGGTTTCGGTGATCACATCACATTTTTCCCCCCATTCAGCACAGGAATAAGATAAATCGGGCCGGGGAGCTGATTGTGACATCAGAAGAGAGTCGCTACCAAATGAGGAACCTGATGATTTGTTTGGAAAAAATCCGAACCATGGTCACGGAGGCCACGGAGAAACCCAAGGTGGTGTCTAAGGAGACAACGCAGAAACTCATAGAGAGGTATCTTCATTTAAATGGTCTTTGCTTGCATTCAGGCTGTCATGTTACACAGTTTAGTTTGCAGCATCTTTAAACAATCTTCTTCCTGCTCCTTTGGATGTCCTTTTTTAAGAAAAATCACTGATCCAGTAGATTTTAACTGCTTTCCTGGGTAACATCCCCAAAACAGGGACTTTTTCCTATCTGTGAATGTTTGTTGGCTTATCAGATCTCAAAGTTGAATATTCAAATGTTTTCTTTGTACACTAAATGATCTATTTGTTTTAGGGTGGAAAGAGCGAACAGTGAGCGACTACGACAGAAAAAGATACACTCAAACATAAAACAGAGCAGGAAGGCAGACTTTGACTAAGAACAGCAGAGCTCCAAGTCCTTGGCATTCCATCTTCCTGAATAAGTGGCACTGGCAGCTGTAGATGATGCTGAACTCATGAGCTGTATTGAATAAAAATGGTCTAAAAGTGTAAATAAAAATATTTACCATCTTTTGAGCCCAGTGATACACCTGGAAAATCCTGTCAATCATTTGTCAGAAAAATTACTGTTCACATTTAAGAGGAACTAAGAATTCTGATTTTTGTAAGCTATTCTTCTTTTTTTTTAAGTTCTTTGTGTCCTCCATGCAGCCTGTGCTCCATCAGAGCACCCTCTGCTGCTGAACACAAAGCCAGCAGTTGACTTTTGGGGAAAGAAAGGGAAGAGTTAAAAACAGTCTTAACTATGTATCAAAGTAGCAAATGAAAGCATGGAATCATAAATCATTAAGGTTGGGAAAGACCTCTAGGATCACTGAGTCCAACCTTTTAGAGTATTCACTGTTTCTTTCCTTCTATTTCTTCCCTGTCACCTTCTTTCCTTGATTTTTATCTAATAAAAAGAAGTGCACGTCATTTTGTTAAGCTCAAACCATGGCAGGAATCTCAGCACCAGGAGACAGAACCCAACTTGTGAGTGCAGGAAGCTTCTGGCCCTCGAGCTGGGACTCCAAAAACCTGCGGATGAATCTTCGGATGAGCTTTCCAGGCTTCAAGAGTTGCTCATTAATGGATGCTGTTTAATGAGAATGAAGCTGGGCTGTGATGTGGGTTTCACCACTGTCAGATGGGTTCATTGGGGGGGCTTAAAGACACCAAAATTGCCCTTTTTTGGAAGGATGACGGGGCCCCAGTGGCCTAATGGATAAGGCACTGGCCTTCTAAGTCAGGGATTGTGGGTTCGAGTCCCACCTGGGGTGAGGAGAGGTGGTTCTGTTTTAGGAAAACCCCAAATTAGAGAGGAAGGTGCTCACTGCTGATCCCTGGGAGGTGTCAGGGCTCTGCTCTGCACCCTCACAGCTCTGCTACAGCCAGTGCCCATCCCCTGTGCAAGGGGGGACTTGGAGCTCTCCCCTGCATTTACATCTGCAAAGAGAGCTCCAGCACCCAGAGCAGATACCACATTTATCACATTTTCTCCCATCTAAAGCTTTTCTGCACAGAATCATTCGGGTTGGGAAACACCCCTAAGATTCTGAAGTCCAGATGTATTCCTGGCAACAAAAGCCATTGCACCACCACCAAGTGGGACAGCAGCAGCCTGAGCTGAGCCCTCCCCTCACCAGGAGGCCTCACTGTCAGGATCACCCACCACTCAGGTCTCTTTTCCTCGAGATCGTAGTGTAAGATTTGCAGAATTTTAGTTAAAGCAAAATCTTAAAGCCCTGGAGACCAGCACGTGACACCGGGGCGTGAAGGGGCTGGGACTTTCAGGGATTAAAAACGGATTGCAGGGTTGTGCCTGGTGTTAGAGCGTCTCACCCGTGCCGGGATGCCTGAGATGGAGCCGGAGGGACCAGGGATCCCCGCAGCTCCGAACCGCACCCACCACGCCGGGGAACCCCGCGGGGGGAAAAGAGTCACCCCAGATGGGACTCGAACCCACAATCCCTGGCTTAGGAGGCCAGTGCCTTATCCATTAGGCCACTGGGGCGCGCAGCGGTTCGTTTTTGGCGTCCTCACTTAACTCTCTGATGGCCAGAGGAGAGCGCGGACACCCTGGTGAAGATGAGGAGTCCCGCGCACTGTTCCCGGGGCTCCCCGCTCTGAACGGCCCTCGGAGCAAAGCCCCGCTGCCCCGCCAGGCCACGCAGCCCCCTCCCCGCTCCATCTCCCCCTCGAACCGCCCAGAAACACCATCGCGGGGCGGGTTGCGGGGGAGGGATGGAGACCCCCCGCGCAGCCCCGCAACGCCCTCACCCCGCGCCGGCGGGGAGGGAGAGACCGCTGCCCTACGCCGGTTTTCAGTGCCATAAAGCCCCGAATCCCCTCAGGATCGGGGCGGTCGCTCCGGACCCCGCGGGGAGAGCGCGGGGGGGCCGGGGCGGAGCGCGGCTGTGGCGCGGCTGTGGCGCGGCCTCGGTGGCCGAGCGGAGAAGGCGCCGGACTCCAAATGGAGGGGCTGCAGGTTCGAGCT
>JAWWES010000042.1:6221354-6232140 GCA_035583135.1 Lophotriccus pileatus
GCGCGGCTGTGGCGCGGCCTCGGTGGCCGAGCGGAGAAGGCGCCGGACTCCAAATGGAGGGGCTGCAGGTTCGAGCTCTGCTTGGGCCGTGTCAGCACCGGCTGCCCCGGCTCGGTGCAGCAGCGCCTCGCAGACAGGGGCGTTTGGGGACGCTCTCCCAGCCCCGTAAACAGACAGACGGAGCTTTGTCCGTCCCCTCCCTGCCCGCAGCAACTCACCGAACCTGCAGCATGGATAAATAAACTCCAAACCGCTCCGCCCTTTCATTTTCCCAGGAACCGGCCCCAGCTGGCTCTCAGGGCCCCCTGCCCGTTGCGGGTGCTGCCTCGCCTTTGGGCAGGAATGGCCCCGGACACGGAATTCCGAGGCAGATCCCACCCTAAACCTGCACCCAGCATTCCCTCCAGCTTTAGCCCCGCTTGTCTCTGCCGGGGGTTCTCACCCCTCCGTGAGCCACCGCGGGGGGGAAATTAAACGCCTCGAATACCTCGAGTGGATTTAAAACAACCACGAAGGGACTCGAACCCTCAATCTTCTGATCCGAAGTCAGACGCCTTATCCATTAGGCCACGTGGTCCCCTATAAAAATGCTCTAGGGCAGTGTCACACACCGGGGGGGTCCCCCTGACACCCCTGTGTGTCACCTGTACCCATCCCTGACACCCCTGTGTGTCACCTGTACCCATCCCTGACACCCCTGTGTGTCACCTGTGCCCACCCCTGTGTCACCTGTGCCCATCCCTGACACCCCCTGTGCATCCCCCTGTGCATCCCCCCTGCTACAGCACAATACTGTAACAGCATGGACCTCATTAACCTCCTGTTCCTTATCCATGAAACCTCCCGCGTTCTCCTCCCACTGCATCTCCTCTTCCCAAAACCCACGTTTCTCATCTAATCCCAAAAAAGTTTCCCAAAACCCCACGGCAGGGCAAAAAGATATTTTTAATCACAGTCTAGAGCCCAGGCAGGCTTGCTGCTTTCCAGTTAGCAGAGCCTTTTCCATCCACACCTAAGGGAGAAAAACTATTTAGAAAAAACCTTCAATTTGTGTTTTCCTGGCATGATATCACCCTGACCACAGCTGGCTTTTAAAATCCATTAGCTCCATAGGAAAAGACCCTCCAAGCAGCTTTTTAATGCAACAAATCTGAGAGGGCATTATCCCAAAGGCACTTACTGGGCGGCCTTTGGTCCCAGGGCAGCACATCCAAACACTGTGACCTCAGTAACCAGCCCCTCGTGGAGATGTGGTTTCTGGCAGAGTAAAACTTCCTTCCCATCCAAGCTTGTCCTGCTCCAGGAACAGGTTTGGGTAACACCTGCAAGGTGGTCATGCCCCAGCATGGATGGGCTTCTTGTTGGGGCTTGGATGCAGCTGATGACACAGGGAGCACGTGGAGGGGGTAAAAATACAACTGAAATTCCCTGCTCAGCCCTGACTCAACACAGACCCAGGCCTGCCCAGACAAAGATAATTAAACAGCTGTAATTGCTCTGCTTTGGCACCTTCCTGGACACCTTGAAGGGTGTCCATGCCCCAGCCAGAACCATCTTTTCACTAACATCCCACCAAAAATCAGCCTTTCATTAACACCTCTCCAAAACACATCCTTTCATCCACAGGTCCCAGGGCAAAGCTGGTTGTTATTCTCTCTGTCACAGCTTCACCTGAGCACTGGGCACGTGGGACCACACAACCAGCCTGGGGCCGTTTGTAGCTGCTCCTCGTTGGTTCACATTTCCAAGGTATCTAAATAGGGACCACTGGCCTGGAGCAGACAACGACATCATCCCTTCAGCATCGTGTCCGGCAGCTGTTGGCACAGGGTGAGAGCCTGGAGCTGCCAGAGGGATCTTGCTGCCCCAAAACACACCATGGACCACCCTGACCTCCCTCAGGCTCCGTCTCTGGTGCCGCGCTCAGACTCAGACGTTCATCAGTGGCGCTGAAACGGGAGAAGGAGCTCGGGAATGGGGTTAGCAGCAGCAAAAGGGGGCGGCTCACCCCAGATGGGACTCGAACCCACAATCCCTGGCTTAGGAGGCCAGTGCCTTATCCATTAGGCCACTGGGGCTGCGCAGGGCGCGCGCCCCGGCCCGCGGGAACGGCCCCGACCCCGCGCCCGGCACGGGACCCCCCGCGGGACGGGGAACCCCGCACCGACCCCGGGACCGCGCCGGGACCCGGCCTGGGCTCGCCTTGCCCCTCCACCCCGGGGAGGGGGACAGGCGCGAGGGGAGAAGCGGGCAAGGACGGTTTAAAAGCAAGGGGAGGGGGAGGGAAAAAGAAGAAAAGGACCGACCACGAAGGGACTCGAACCCTCAATCTTCTGATCCGAAGTCAGACGCCTTATCCATTAGGCCACGCGGTCGCTGCGCTGCAGCCCCCCAGTGATGCTGCCAACCCCCGGCAGCGCCCCCCGCCCCTCCCGGGTACCCCCGGAGCGCTCGGGCAGCGACGCGCCAGGGACACGGGGGACGGGGGGGACACGGGGGTCCGGGAGGGACACGGGGGTCCATAGGGGGCACGGGGGCCGTGGGGGACACACAGGGATGGCAGAGGACACGAGGGGATGGCAGGAGACATGGCTGGGGAAGGACTATCCACTGCCCCAGGAAATCTACTTCCAGGTGGGAATCAAGTGTGGGACTTGCCCGCTGCAATTTCTGCGCTTGGACTGGTCATAGGATCTCAGAATCATGGAATATCCTGGCTTGGAAGGGACGCACAACGATCATCGAGTCCTTGTGTCCCTTATGTCTGATTCAAACCCTGTCTCACAGCCCACACACTTTCCACCTTGTACCTCTGACACGGAGGCCACAGTGATAAGGTGCCATCCATGACTTCCTGACAGGACTTTTCAAGCACATAAAGATTGGAGCCATTCCCCCACAAAGGAACCATCGCTTGGGGTACCTGGAGGCATTGCTGGAATGACAGCAGAAAAAGAAGGCAGAGATGGAGAAGAGGGTGGCTGTGGGAAAGACAGGGAGATAAATAAACAAAAGTCTCTGAGCCTTTCATCTTAACAGTGAGGACTTGGAGAAGAGTGTCAGGAGCACGGGAGATCAGCAAGGAGGCAAATCCATGGGTGCATGAAAGGCTCAGTGCTTTGGGAAATGAGGACATGGTGTGGACTGATATGGAGCAGGACCGGGATCAAAGGAGCGCAGCCTCTCCTCCTCCTCCCCAGCACTCCTCATGTCACACAAGCACTAATTCCTCTTCCATTTCGATGGACTCTCAGCAGACTCTCAGCCCTATAAATGAGGCAAAATCTGCTTCTGAGTAGCTCTGGCTCCCTGCCTTTTCTTTGTGGGAATGGGCCCTTTCTTTCCCTCTCCCTCAAATCGTTGGATTTTTTTTTTAATGACCTTAATTTTTCATTTACCACAACCAAGGGCGGCTCCCAGGGGCCAGCTGAGTGCAGCAAACCATTAGCAAATCCTTCCTTCCAAAACATAAATTGTCTAGTTTCTATTTACAAAAATCCATCCATCATTAATAAATATCAAATCAACTTCCACATAATAAATGACGTGCTCTGGACCCGTTCATAAGACACACAGTACCATTTGCCTCCTTATTTGGAAGCAGGAGATGATGCAGCGAGTTTTTGTAGCCATCCTCACCTTTTCTCTTGCGACAGGTAAGCGCAAGAGGGATGGAAAAGCTTCGAGGAATTCTGTTTTCCTCTAGGGGTTTTTTTTTGAGAAGGGATTTTTGTGTTAATGATGTCTCTCACATCCACAGCTCCACATCCTTTCGTTTTCGGTGCATCTCTCTCTCACAATTTGAGATCCTGCCTGAGCTTTTTGTGTTTCAAGTGGAATTCTCTCTCTAGCAGGGGCTGCTCCAAAGTACCTCTGCAGCTACTATGACATTGTTGACTACCTGAACATCTCCTCTCAAGACAAGCTGCACACCTACATACTGCCCAAGACAAACCTGAAGGAGCCTGTGGAAGTGAAGTTGGATCTCATGCTGATGGCTATTCTCTCTGTGGTAAGAACCCAAAATGACTCTTTATAACAGAAAACTGGGCGATTGCTAGACTGGGGGTTGAGTCTTCTGCCAGCAAGGCCATGGGGGTGAGAATCAGCCCCTTCCAATTCTTCAGCTTTCTGCTGTTTGAAAGTGCTTTTGGAAGATCTGGAGGATTTTCTCCCACTCCTTCCAGGGAGAAGTTGAGAGGCACTTGCAGACAAGCAGCCTACTTTGTAGCAGGCTCCAAAAACACCCTGTGGTGTTCCTGAACGGAGCAATGCACTTGCAGGGAACTACCATGGAAGTGTTAGCAATAATGCAAACCTCTGGACTGTTTGCTCCTACTCTTTTGGCTGTAGGGCCAAAGCCCCTGAGCATTCCTGCCGAGCCGAGTTCCTGCAGTCTGTGCTGTCCACTGCAGGAGCCACAGGGAAGAGCTTCTGGGCCCTGCACTGGATACACCTGACAAAATCAGCCAAATATCCTCCCTTTGTTTCTCCAGGTGGAAAAGCTCCAAACAGTCAGTTTTTACTTCGTCTTGAACCTGGTAGGTGCCTCGAGAGCGTTTCTCTGCAGCGATGCCCTTTGTGACAGCTGGTGCCGAGCCCAGAGCTCATTTCTGTCCCGCAACTTCTTCCCCCAGGAGTGGAAAAACCCTTTTGCAACCTGGGACCCACGTGATTTCTGTAACATTTCCCAAGTCATTCTGCCCCTGGATACGTACTGGTCTCCCCCTGTCTTCATCTTAGAGCGGTAGGTTCCCTTTTCATTTTTATCCACTGGCTGATTGTAGGAAATGGGATAAACTCATAAGGCTGAAAGTTGTTCCCATGAGCTCTCTGTAACCAAGAATTCGTAATTTAGATTAATGGTGACCACAGTTTATGCAAAGCACTTTGTGGCTCTGTAATATTGTGAGATCTCCAGAAATACCCCATCTGGGCTGCAGCTAAAACTGAGACAGCAGCAGAGACCGAGAGTGCTGTGGAATAAAGTGACCCTTAGCAGTGTGTGGAAAGATACAGGACAGAGCTCGAGGGTCTGACAGAGGGATGGGCACCACAAACAGTTCTCCAGAGCAGGGAAGGAGGGAGAGGCAATGAGCCCCTGCCCCAGATGAGACTGGAAGCAGAGGGCAGAGAAGCAGGAGTTGCTTAGGAGCTGCAGAATTATAACAAACCTTAGTCCCAAGGCACTCACCGCTCCTTTTTCCAGCCCTGATTTCCTCTCCTCAGTGCTGCATCCCATGGCTGGGTGATGGCACAGAACCCCCTGAGAGGGTGTTCACAGCCAGGGTTGGGTGGGACTGAGGCACAGGCAGCATCTCAGAGCTCACTTACTCTCCCCTTCTGTTTCCTGCAGAGTGGATGGGCAAAACTCAGACATGAATTACATGGTCCTCCAGCACAACGGCAGCTTCAACTCCACCCGGCCCTTCCAGGTCACCCTGACCTGCAGTTTGAAAATCCTCAAGTTCCCCTTTGACACCCAGACGTGCAACTTGAGCATAGCTTCGTTTCTCTACCCAGGTACAGCTCCAGGCTCAGTTTTACCACCTCTGGGGTGAATTTGCAGAGGGAGGAATAGATGAGATGGACCCCAGTAACTCCTGGGTTCCTGAGCAGCACCACACTCTCACATGGCAGGGCTGAGGTCATGCAAGACCAGGGAAAATGAGTTAAAACACTGCCATTCTGTTCTGGCACATTTCCAAGCAATATCTCTGGAAGAATCTGGATGTTCTGCGGCAAGTCCCTCCCAGGATTGGTCTCTACAAACCAAGAGACCAGAAGGCTTCCTCCAAAACCATTACTTGTTCACATACAATTTTGCAGGACTGATCTTTGAACCCACCTGAAAGCCATGAAATGAGAGAAAATTAATCATAGAATCATTAAGGCTGGAAAAGAGCTCTAAGCTCATCAAATGCAACTATTAAAAGGACAGTTTCAGCAATCCAAACTGCAGTTATCCCAACAGGAAGGGTTGAAATAGAAGCAGAGGTGACATAAAACCTGCAGGGCCCATGCAAAAAAAGACAACAGTCCTGACTTACCAGGGATTTCCCCCCAGATTCACATTCCCAGCCAACACTCTTTCCCAGAGTCTTTTTTAATTTCTCCCAGATGGGCTAAGAAACCCCAGCAGTGCAAGAAACATTGCCCTTCCCCATCTGCACCCACCCTCTGTTTTGTGGGACAGGGAAAGGAATAACTGACCTCCAGTAAATACCTAAATTCTGCAACTTCTCTCCTCCTCTGCTCCTGCCCAAGCAGTAACAGACCTCGTCATGAAGACAAGACGGGCGGCATCCGAGAGCATGAAAGACAGCCAGAGTTTCTTCCTAACAGATGGAGAGTGGAAGTTCACCAACCTGAGCATCATTGAATACACGGAAATACTGGATGACCAAGGATTTTCTGTGATCACCTACGTGGTATGGCAGCATTTTTGTATTATATTGCATTGATTTCCCACAAAAAAGGAAAAAAAAAGACAATTTTTTACATTAGGGAAACAGCATTTGCCAACACAGTAAGTTACCTCCTGCTCACCTAAATTTTGCCCATCTTCTTCAACAGATATCCATGCAGAGGCGACCCACTCTGTACATTCTGAACCTGATCCTCCCAACATGTGCCCTGTACCTGCTGGACATGGCTGTGTTGTTTGGACCCAGCTCTCTCGAGGAGAAAATCAACTTCCAGATTGCCATCATCCTTGGCAGCTCCATGCTGGCTGTGATCCTCAACAACAGCCTCCCAACCTCCTCCAACAAACCACCGGTGATAGGTACCCACCTTTATCAAACCAAAACTGATCTTTACACAGGCACCAGCCCTAAGGAAGGGCGTTTATAGACACATTTATGAACACTGCACTCATGGACAGCTCAGACTTTATCAGCCTCTGGAGTTAAGACTTCCCCCATTCCCCACCAGGCAACTGAAGCAGACAGGGTTATGTAAAAAAATGCCAATTATCCAGGGCTTTCTCTATTTTCCTGTTGTTCTGCAGTGCTGTTCTTCCTGGGCACCTTCCTGCTCATGATCATGGCTGTGTTGGACACCTTCTTCCTGCTGCACCAGCAGCGCAAATCCCGGCCCCTGGACAAGGTTCTCAGGAGCTTGCAGCGACGTAAAACCACCCAGACCCTCCCTAACAAAGCAGGTTTGGTGCATTTCACCGCAGGTTTGTTTGAGCCAGGGTGGGTTTGCTCAGGGCAAGCTGTGGTGGCCCCACCAGCCTCCCCTGTGCTGACAGCGCTCTTTGCTCCCTGCAGACGTGGGTGCCGAGCTGGCCAAGACACCCCTGGGCAACCAGCCCGTGACACAGCTGGCCAAGGAAGGTCTCCAGCATCTGAACCCTCCCAAGAAGGCCCAGGGAGAAGGGCAACCTGCCAAGGGCCACTGGCGACCACAGGAGGACTCGTTTATGCCAGTTCTGGAGAAGGTCCTTCTCTACAGCCACTTTTTCCTGTCCCTGTTTTTTTTCACTCTTATTTTTGTAAAATGGAGCAGCTAAAGGCCAGCTCTGCACAGTGCTAAATCAGTTGTTCCCCACTGTATCCCCTCTGCTGTAGTTTGTTCTTGCTTGAATCACGGAGCTGCAGTTGTTTCAGTTGCCTAAATAAAATTAAAACCCAAACCCACGGGGTCTGAGATTTGCCTTTGTAGTGCTCTGTACTCTGGTTCAGTAGAACTACAGATGCTCTTACTGTGGCCTAGCAAGGTGTTTGAATAAAACAGCTGTGAAATCTGGAGTAACACCTTCATTCTACCCATCTATAATTCTTACCTCTGACATGACCAACAGGAAAGGCAGTTGATTCCCTGCTCTTATAGATTATTTCCATTTTGGGGAAAGGTGTTCAAGAGTTCCACCTCAGAGAATCAAATAAAACAATGTTAAGTCTGAGGTGTTTGTGCTATTGTTCCTGTGAGTTCCAGTGAGACCAGCAGCATTCAGAAAACCACAACAGAGAGAATAATAACATCACCAGGATTAAATGTTTCTAAAGAATAACTAAAAGATAACTCAAGCTGACGAGTACAAAAGAAAAAAATTGAGGAAAAGGAGGATATTTGCAAGTTGGTGTATTTCTTCTCATTTCTCAAAACTCATGTCTAAGATCTCAGCCACAGACAGGAGGGAAAGCTCTTTATTTATAAGATCATCGAGTCTGAAGTCACTGAACCTCTCCCAGACCGGTTTACAGATCAGCAATGGGCTTGTGGGGCCAATATGGGTATTTCTCCTTGTCCAGTTTGGTTTCAGGGAAGGCTTCATGCAAGTCTTCAAACGTCATCTGCTCAAAGGGAATCATGTTCTTGAGCTTCTGGAGCTGCAGTGGAAGCAGAGACAGGCAGGTTACAAGTCTCTGCTCAGCAAGAAGGAGCAGAGCACACACAGCAGAGAACAAGGGGTGTGCCAGGGTGGGTTACAGGCAATATTCCCCAAGGGAAGTCCAGCCTCACCTGTTGCTCGTACTGGACAATCCGAGCTTTGGAAGCCTGAACATACTCAGCAGTGCTCTTGGCCTGAGGAAAGCAGAGGATGTGGTGCATGTGGTTATGATGATGACAGCGACCCCAAGGTGAACCTGCACCCTCCTGCTTTAATCTGGCATTAAAATCCACCATCATTACACTGAGTAAGTGAGAGAATCAAATTCCAAACAGCCAAAGCCTTCCCTGTGCAGAGATCCCCTTGCTCAGCCAGGCACACCCAGAACATCCCTTCCCACCCTCACAGAAGGCAGAGTAAAACCCAGCACCAGGGAATGGTTCAAACACTTACAGCCTCCTTCTCCTGGGCATCAATCTTGGCAGTTTGGGTATCCACTGGCTCAGGAACCTTCAGTGCACTGAACTGTAAATTGAAGGAGAAGGTTTTGTAAGGTTTGTTTGATTGAAATAATCGTTCATACTGAGAACATGCAACATTCCCTCCTTTCTTCCTAGGATTTGCTCACAACTATGTAGGATAATGAGCTAAAGCTGATCAGTCCAGCTGTCCCACGTCCCTCCCAGGCAGCACTGCTCATCCAGGAGCTTCCAGCCTTCTCCTCTGTCCTGCCCACCACCCCCAGGACACCCAACACCACACATTCATCACAGCCCTGTAGGGAAGCAGGAAGGTCTAACACCAAAGATTTTTCCTATCACAGACTTATTTCCCCAAAGACAAAGCTCTCAGACCCATCTGAGGTCAGCAGATGCTCCCAGTCTCGGGAGGCCAATTTTCATAGTGACAAAACCAACTTCTTCTGCCAGTCCTGATGTTTTCCTCCCAGCCACCCAATTAAACCTCTAAAGAGGTTGCTCCAGCTGGCAAAGAGACTGACCTTCTTCTGAAACTCATCCACCATGCCAGCCTTGGCAACGTTAGCCTTGTAGAAAGCCCAGTCGATGGCCGGGGGCTTCTCTGGCAGCGCTGCCAACCTGAAGGGATGGAGGGCAACAGACATGAGCAGTGACCTGAGAGCCAGCAGAGCCTGCTCAGTTTAGCTTAAACATTTTCGGGTTTGCCATTAACAAGACATTTCTGCAAGTCTCTCTGCCCTTGGAACAGGCTTCAGCTCAGCCTGCAGCTCTGCCCTGCTTCACTCAGCACCTCTGAAACTCCCCGAGGGATGGAGGGGGCATTTTCACAACACTGAGCCTCAGGCAATCAGCAACATCAACAGTCACTTGTATCAGGCAGTGGACGCTGAAGGATTTGCAAACCAAGGAGTTGTGAACTGCACGTGAATCTGTACAGCATTTAACAGAATAACAAAGCTTCCAAAACGTCCTAAACGCGCCAAAGCAAAGCGCCCTCGAAGAACCGCAGCTCCGGGTTTACCCTGGGGAAGATTAACTAAAGATGATTTGCCGGAAAAAGCCACCGGCAGGCTCAAGGTGACCTGCTTTAATACCTGCGGGAGCAGAGCCATTGGCAGTGCCGGCACTCCCCGGGGCTGAGCGGCCCGGGAGGAGCGGGGCGGGCTCTGCCGGGGCCGGGCGGGCACTCACCGGGCAGTCAGGGCGTCGCTGCGGGTCTTGAGCGCGTTGTACATGGCCCGCTGGTTCGGGGGGACCCGCTCGGCGAAGGCCGCCCAGTCCACGGCCTTGAGAGCAGCTCTGCGACCCGCCATGGTGAGACCTGGGCGGGGACACGGCGGTGGGAGCGGGGACACCGGGGATGGGGACACGGGGATATGGGGACACGGGGATATGGGGACACGGGGATATGGGGACACGGAGCGGATTGGGACACCGTGGAACGCGGACACGGCGGGATGGGGGCATAGAGGGGATTTGGGACATGGGGGGATAGGGACGTGGTGGGGATGAGGACACGGGGGAATCGGGGCACGGGGGACACTGGGACCGCTCCGCCGCGACCTCACACCGCTCCTTATCTCCCGCCTCCCACCCACCAAGTTCACCGGCTCCCCAAGCCGCAGGCCCTGCCCATTCCCGTTGCCCTTGCAGCCCCGGCAGTGCCGGGAGGCTCTGCCCCCGTTCCCGTTTCCCGGGTGTCCCCGGTGTCCCCGGTGTCCCCGGTGTCCCCTCTCTCCCCTCTCTCTCCCCTCTCCCCGTCTCCCCTCTCACCTTCACCGTCCGACCCCTCCGCGCGCGCCGCCGGAAGCCCCGCCCCCGCCCCCCGCTGCCCAATCAGCGCGCGGCCCCGCCGGAAGCGCTCCGCGCCCCCCCGGAAGTGCGGCGGGCGGAGGCGGCGATGGCGCCGGGCGGGCGCTGAGGCTCCGCCATGGCCGAGGGGCCGCCGAGGGGCCGCACGCCCAGC
>JAWWES010000042.1:6232221-6254654 GCA_035583135.1 Lophotriccus pileatus
AACGCCGCCGCCTCCAAGTGGGTGCGGCTGAACGTGGGCGGCACGTACTTCGTGAGCACCCGGCAGACGCTGTGCCGGGAGCCCAAGTCCTTCCTGTGCCGCCTCTGCTGCCAGGACGGGCCCGAGCTCGGCTCCGACAAGGTGAGGCCGCGGCGGTGACACCGGGACAGCCCCTCCTCGACCCGCCACGGCCGCCAGTGTCACCGTCCCACGGGCGAGGTGACACCCCTGGCAGCCGGTGTCACCGGGGCAGCGCCCCCAGGGCCGGGCGGGTCCGGACCCCGCCGTGTGGGTGGGCCCATCTGCACGGCAGCCCCCCGGTCCCACACGGCACTCTGTCACACACTGTCTGCTTGTCCCTCGCATCCCACGGTCGTGAAGATTGTGGCATCCCCAAAATCCTGGTCACCCTCGTGCCTGTGACACGCAGGTGCCGCAGGCTCCGATCCCTCCACCTCCCTCGGTGGCTCCAGCCAGCGCCTTCCCACAGTGATGCCGCTTCCCACTGTAACGGTGGTCACAGAAAGAGGGATTTTATGATTTCTCACCCCGGGCATGTTTGTGGTTCTTTTTTTGAATGTTTCACTTTGCTCTCGTAAAAGATCACTGTGCACGTTCCTGGGTACCTTTGAGGTCGCTGCAGTTTGTCAGAAGGATTTTGCAAACTGTTATTCCTGTAATTGCAGGTTTTCCCCAGGATCTGCTGCTCGAGGTGGTGTAAATGTGTCGTGGGTGGGTCAGACAGAATTAGTCAGGTCTGTTGCTGCTCCATTCAGAGTTTAATCAAAAGATATCTCCTGATAGTTTGATCACAATCAGCAGCATCATTGAGGAGAGGAGGTGACATTTCAGAGCAGCTTTGCACAGTTGTTATTCCTTTAGAGCAGATTGGCAGGAGAAACGTTGGTTTACAGCGATCTAAGAGAGGGATATGAGAGTTCTGCACAGGGTTTTTGTCAGTGCTTCAGAGCTGCTCAAGAGGTGCCTTTGGCTGTGAATTGTGGGTTATTTAATGCCAGCAGTTGTGTTGCTGGAGACCTGGCTGGAGCTTTGCAGTGGGTGTTTGCAGGAGTGGAAGGGAAAAATTGAACTATTTCAGCTGTCAGGTGCCCTCAGTTGGAACTGGAGATCCCATTTTCCTACAGAGCCCCCTGGTTAAACCAGTCTGGAGAACAAATTTAGGCAGAACACAACTGCCAGCTTTTGGTTCTTATTTTTGCAGTGAAGAAAAAATAAGCCCTGCTTTTCTGTCTGGGTGTGCTTCGTGTGAGGCATCTCCCAGAGCTGCTGAGCTGTGACATTTGTAGTTCAGATACTGAAAAAGAAAAACGCCGGTTTAAATGTGGTGTCATTCCTACACCTCCCACAGGCAGATGAATGCAGGTCCTCAGAGGGAAGCTGTTCAGTTGACTGTGTTAAGCTGAGTTGTCTTGTCCTGGTACGGCTGAACCCTCCCTTTGTTCCTCAGGATGAGACAGGGGCGTATCTCATCGACAGAGACCCCACCTACTTCGGCCCGATACTGAACTACCTCCGGCACGGGAAGCTCATCATAAACAAGGAGCTTGCAGAGGAAGGTAAGGGAAAAACACCGGGAAAAGCTGTATATGCTTTTGGACAGCTCGTCCAAGAGCCCTCACCAGAGACCAGCCCCAGTGCACAGGGGTCCTGCCCTGCCAAGGGGTGAGCGACCACGTTCCCCAGGGATGCTGTTAGTGCTGTTAACTGCTCATTAACAGGGATTGAACCGTCAGATCCCATGTCTTTCCAAAAACTGCAGCTCACAGCACACCCTGTCACTGTCCTGCTGAGCCCAAGGTCACAGCCCATCTCCCCCTCACAGACTCTGGTTCTCCCCGAGCAGGCAGCTCTGGGGGCTTTCCCATAACGGGGCTGGGTGAATAAAATATTGTACCACGAGGTTTCTGATAATCCCTGGGAAAGGGGAATAATCTTTCTTCAAGATCCTCTAAGTCACAAAGGGAGGTGACAGCTAGTCAGGCATTTTCTCCCAGCCTGGGAGCAGGAGATGGGTGGCACAGTCTGTTCAGCATTTGGGATTCTCATATCTCAGCTGGATTTGGAGTTGGGAGCAGGTGTTGCCATCCTTGTAGCAGAATCATCTTCATTCCACCCTGTGCAAAGTAACAGAATTTGTCTCTGCTTTGGGTTCCTCTCCCAGGGGTGCTGGAAGAAGCTGAGTTTTACAACATCGCGTCCCTCGTGCGGCTGGTGAAGGAGCGGATACGGGACAACGAGAACAGAACCTCTCAAGTAATGCACTCTGGGGTTGTGGGGTCAGTCAGGCCTGGAGCACAGAAAGACAAGTGTGGCTGCAGACCCTGCAGCAGCAGCTCTTTGGCTCAGCAGTAACAGGGGGATAAGAGCTGTGAGGTGCATCCAGGGCACGGCTGGGAAAGAGTGTCCCTTATGGCTTTTTAAAGCACAGACCACTGAGTCACCTCAGAGCAGTGTAGGGAAAGGCCAGGGACAGTTACACAGGAGGGGCCAGGACAGAGGTGGGTGGTTATAAAGTAAAACACAGTGCTTTGGTAAAGAACAGCTCAAACTCTTCCCTCCCCAAACCATTTTTTCCCTTTATGTGTGTCTCCCTGTGGCAGTTTTCCCGTTGATGCTCAGCTGATATTAACACACCCAGTAGATTCAATTTCAAAAATGTTTTCCAAAAGCAGCAAGTGGCTTTGAAAGCCAAAGATTTGCTTTCCCTGGCCCTTAGACACCTAGAAGGCTTTTAAGAGAAGTGTGCCAGCCAAGTGTGTCTGTTTTGGAATCAGTGGGATGAAACCTCAGAAAGCCTGTGGGGCTCTGAATTCCTCAGTAAGACAAGAGCAGGAGAAGCTTATTAACTTTTAGCTTGATAGTACAGTAATTACTAAACTACAGCAATTATTCTCCTTGCTCCAGGGACCTGTGAAGCACGTGTACAGAGTCCTGCAGTGCCAAGAGGAAGAGCTGACACAGATGGTGTCCACCATGTCCGACGGGTGGAAGTTCGAACAGGTACCGTTACCTAAGAGCGGCAGATCAGCAGTGCAGATGCTGATCTCTCTAGAAAAGCTGCTGACTGCATCTGTTTATACATAAATATGGAGCTGCCTCTTCTAAAATGCATTAGGACACAGAAGTTGGGGTGCACAATGCACGCTAAAGTTTCCTGGATACACAGAGTTTATAGAACTCATGTTGCTTCCTTCAGGTGACTTAGGTTTATTCTCTGGAAAGCAGAACTGAGTTGTAAATGACAAATTAGCTCTCTACTGTAGGATATTATTTTAATGTAATAATGATAAATGAGACAGATGGGATTTCTTGGATCGAGTCCAGACACCCTCAACACAACAGTAACAGAATATAATCCCATTTACACAGACACCGAACTCCATCTTGACAGCATCTACATAAATGACAGTGTTGGTTTGCCACATGTCCCCAGTTAATCCAACATCTGCCTGGGGTAAAGAATTCCCATTTCCACATCAGAGTCACCAGGCAGGTTGAGAGCTGAGTTCAGCATGGACCAGGCAACCTGCACTGCCTGCCCACATCTGAGTGAGCTGGATGTTATATGTTGCACAATCTGTTTTTCCCTTTTCCACCCTCAGAAATTGGCCAATGTTCTGCTGTGACCAGCATTAATTTCAGGCTGGAATTCCTTCCTGGGACTCCAGGTGCCACTAGAGGGCTGTGGAGCTCGGCTGTGTCCCTGCCTTACACACACACAAGAGGCTGCAGGGACTGCAGGCCCAGAACAGACCTCCCAGGACAGTCCTGCCTCACAGAGCAGTTCTAGGAATAAAGCAAAAGTCAAGACTTACTGATAGTTACCTTGGCTGTTTCCTGTTGCACAGCTGATCAGCATTGGATCTTCCTATAACTATGGAAACGAAGACCAGGCAGAATTCCTCTGTGTTGTGTCCAGGGAGCTCAACAATTCTACCAATGGCATTGTCAAGGAGCCAAGTGAGAAGGCCAAGGTAAGGCACCTGTTCAGGTGTATCGACCTGAATTCTCCTGTGAATAAAAAATCCTTCCTGCACCAGCAGATCCATAATCTGCAGCAGCAGGATGCTGCAGGGAGAAATAAGGTTTCTGTTCTCTTTAAATCTTCTCCATCTCTGGAAGTGTCCTAGGCCAGATTGGATAGGGCTTGGAGCAACGTGGTCTAGTGGGAGGTGTCCCTGCCCATGGCAGGGGGGTAGAACAAGATGAGCTTTAAGGTCCCTTCCAACCCACACCATTCTATGAATGCAATTCTGTTCCCTAGAATAGAAACTAAAGGTGACATCCATAGTTCCTGGCAGGCAGGTGAGCAGGATTTCTATAGAAGGGGCCTCCTCAGCTTTAACCAGCCTGTCAGTCCTTGTGGTGGCACAAAAGCCAGCAAGCTCCTCCCACCTCAGTCCATGTTTCCTTTCCCTGCAAAAAACAAGGACTCTGAACGTGAGCTTTTGCATCTGAAGTTGTCTGAGGTTTTCACAGAAGGTCTCTCCCGTTCCAGATTCTTCAGGAGCGAGGATCCCGGATGTAATTCACGTGTCCACTCCGTTCAAAGTCCCGGATGTCACAGGGCAGTCCAGCTGGGCAGAGCATCTCTCCGCAGAGCCACCGGCCCTTGTACAGTAACCAAGGCAATGCAAAGCAAAGCCGAGCCTGTCCTGCCAGTGGCAAATAATTCTGGTCGTAACCAAAGGCTTCCCTCTTACCCCAGAAATCAAGGAAGGGAGAGACTCTTCCAGTTGGATGGTCCTTTCCACAAGTATTTGTTTTATTTTCTTGGCCAGCGCTGTATTGAATTTTTGCAACACTGGTTGGGTCAGATTCCCAGTCGGAGCCTTTGTGGAGGTTGCTCAGGTCCTCAGGTTGTAATCAGTCCCACCTTCCACAGGCTGGTGTGGTGGGAAGATCTGTATTTGAGCTGTGCCATTTCTTGCACCCAGGTTTGCCACCAGAAAAGTGCAGGGACCTTGCAATGCTCCCCCTTCCTCCCCTAATCAGAAGAACAGGGCTTTAAAAGGAGGAACAAAACAACCACTCCTGAAAAAACCCACACAAACTTTTCCATCCTTGCTTTGTATTTGTTCCGTGTTCAACTCCTAAGAGCTGAGTTTAGATCTAAGGGGAAGGGAATTGTGTGTCCATCTGACACAGGTCTCACTGTTAACACTATTACACGTGGGCTCCTGGCATTTTCCAAAGCCCATTACCTTGCATGCAAACAAAGAGGCCTGTGTTCACCCAAAATAGTGATAGCTCTGTCCTTTACACTTCTCTACAGAGGAATGGGGGGGGAGATCTTCATCTCTAATACCCTGCCAAGGCCATATCTTAGCCTGGTGCAAAGTCACAAGGTTTAGGGACTTGTCGCTGCCAAGTTCAGCTTTGCCTTGTTTTTCTCCAGCAGCGTGGGTTCTGTCTCCTTCCCTCTCCCCAGGGAGGGCTCCAGGCAGAATTTCTTTTGTACTGTAGCAGGCAGGTAGGTTGGTTTGACCCCTCGAGATCCTTTGCGGAGGAGATCCCCTATTATCTGCAGCCCCCTCACATCCCCACGTTTAAGAGATCACCTCAAATTACAGAGGGACATCACAGAGCTGGGGTGGGGGAATTTGGTGAAAAGTTGCCAAACTGTTGTATTGTTTCTTGTCCAAAGTGATGTGTCGACTTCTGTGACTTTTCTTTCTGTTTTCTTTTTTTTTTCTTTTTTTCTTTTCTTTTTTTTGGAATGCCTTGGATGGATGTGCAAAATGTTCGTTTGTGCCTCTCTTGAATTCTAATCTTAGCCAAACTGCAGTCACTGGTTCCTCTCTGTTACTCTGTGCCACCCCCAACCAAGGGCATGTTCCTCCTAGTCTGGTAAATGGAATTTCATAGGAATTTGCTGCATGTTTTTCCCCTTTCATCCTGGCTTTGTTCTTTGTAGCCCAAGTGTCCCGGCACTTGGGTCATTTTCAGTCAAGTCCCAAACTGACATTACAGCAAAGCTTCAGAGACGCTGGAATTCACAGACACTGACAAGCTCAGAGCAGATGTTTCTCGATAAGGAATCAGAAAATTCCTCACCTGGACTGAGGAGTTGGGTCCCTTTCTGGAGGCCTTCAGCTACCTGTGGTCTCCTGAAAGTTTTGAGATAGAATCAGGCAGGTTTTCCATCTTACCACTTGTTGTGATGGGGCCTTGCAGCAGCATTACCAACAACCAGTTCAGCGACCAAGTCGTGCAGCAAAGACACCGGGCGGCACCTTTGTGCTCTGCCTCTCTTCAGTCCTTCTCTCCTGCCTGTCCTCTCCATCCTGCTTTGCCAATGTACCTCCTCCGGTGGAGCCTTTGCCCCATTCTCAAGACAGGCTGGTTAATTGTCTGTGCTAATTAGTCCTGGTAACAACAGGCTGTGCGGAATGTCTTTGGATTCACGTTGTGTCAGTTATGGGCTGTGGAATCGCAGCTGGTTTGTCATCACACTGGAGAGCCCAGCTCTTCTGCCCTCCACCTTCCTTGTTTATAGCGTGGTGAGCTGGTGTTGGTGTGGTCAGACCACACCTTGGCTGGGCCTGAACAACACTGTGATGTGTATAGATCTCTCTCCTCTGTGTGCATCTTGTAGCCTCAGTCACTGTCTGTGCTCACAGCTAAGAAATCAAGAAGCACACGTATTCAAGTTAGCAGCCTAAAAAGCCCTTTAACACCCTCATCTGTCTTCTTCCCCTTCTTCAGAGGGGGGAGTTTGTGGGAACTGGTCAAGAAATATCAAACTAAAGGCAAGAGGAACAGGTCAAGATGCTTTTGTCATTCATTGCTGCCACCTGAGCACCTTGAAGAAGCCCAGCAGAGGATTGCCTGATGCAGAGTGATGCCATTGCTGTCCCCTCTGAGCCACAGAGAGCCAAAAGTTACCAGATGAATGGCACAGCTGTTGAACTGACATGCACAAGAAAGACCATCAGAGTTGCATCTTGGTTTTCCCGTCCTCTTTCAGCAGGGAGGAGGTGTCAGGGGACCACAGACTCTCTGGGCCTTTTAAAGTTCGACAGAACAAGTTTATGGTAGAAAACCAATCATCTGTACTGTGGACATTCAAGTTCTTGGGTGGTGTTTAGGACCAGGCATGAAGTCCATCCAGAGCAGGTACATTCCCAGTGGAGGATTTCTCCTTCCCTGACTGTGCTAGGTCACCTTTACCCTGAGACCAGGGCTGGTCTCAGCATTATGCACCAGTTGCATCCCTTCTGTGCTCAAACAGGGCTTTTCCTTCCATTGCCTTTCACTCAGTCACAACTATATCAAAACTAGTGCTGAATTAGGATGAAATTTGTCCCATTCACTCTAAAAAGACGGTGTAGCATGTTGTGGTGAGTAGAGTAGGTAAGCAGGGGTAGATCTGCTGGCTGTCCAAGAGTGCTTGTGCCTCTTGGGAAGGTTCACTTTAAAGCGCAAATCCTGGGAATGGAGCCTATGACACTTTGGTTTTCTTTAAACTTTCCCAGTGGCCTAAATTGTTCCATTGTGACAAGACTGGAAATAACCTCTTGAAGTGTCTTTGTTTCTGCACATTTTTAAAACAAAAAAAAATCGATTTTTCTCAGGGGTGACTGAGTGGGCTGAGGCGAAGGGGGCCTGGTTGGCTGCAGGGTGGGGGCCGGAGCAGCCGGGCCGTGGGCTCCTCCCCGGAGGTTTTGTACAGTTTGTCACATGTCAGTGCCCTTTGCTACTGTTTCTCTTTGTTTATTAAATGTGTTTGAATAACAGTTGAGATGCTGTGATTATTTTTTTTTTTCAATGAAGATTCTGCAACAGGTTTGAAAAGTTTGAGGGCCGGTCTGTGGCCTCCTGCTTCCCCCACACCACCTCACACACAGGTACTGCAGTATGGGGGAAGAAATGTGGAAATTGGGTACCTGCTGCTGGCTCCAATTCATTTTTAACAGTGGTTTCCCAAAAGGATAATTTAATGAGATTTTGGAATCCTCCTGGGCTACTTTCAGAGACAAAGGCACAACTGAAGCTTCTTTCTGATCTGCTGTACATAAGAACATAAACTTCCACTTTTATCTTAACCATTTCCACTGACAACCATAAGCAAGTAGAACATTAATAAAACCATTAAATGTGAGTAGCTAATAAAGGAAGAGGAATTTTTTCTGTCAGCTTTCATTTGCTAAACCCCTACTTGACTCTGGACCACCACACCAAGGCAGGAGGTGAATGGCACCACAAAAAACACCCAAGGAACTTACTGCTTTGGTCCCTTCTACTGCCAGAGGCAACTGGGGGAAATAAATTCTCCAGATGGCTTTGCCAGGTGCTTGGGAGAAAGATGAGTAATAAAACATCAGAGATTTTCTTGATAGCCACAAAGTAGTGCCTGCATCCAAGCTGTAGCAGAAGGACTTTAAAACCGCTTTATCAGCCTTTTCTTGGTTGGAAAAGGCATAAAAGGGGCAATTCCACAGCCTCCTGTGTGAAGAGAGGCTCAGGCTCCCCCTTGGCCCCCACACTGTGTCCAGGGGCTCCCTGGGGCTGGTGCTCACCTCCCCTCAGCTCTCCCATTACTCACCCCAGCATTGCCCCTGCCAGTTTGGCCTGGAACATAATTAATAATTGGTTTTTCTGGCCAGCCTGCTCATGTCTGTGGACAAAGAGGAAACCATAATTGGCATTAAAGATAGGAAAGGGTTTTAGCAGTGTGAGGCACCTCTCAGCATCCGACTGCTTGGCCTGGGGCTCCGGCAAAAAGCAGTGGAAGTTGTGGCTGCATTTCCCCTCTCCACACACATGTGGGATGGTGAAACCCAGCTGTGCAGAGGTCCTGCCACAGCCACGTTTGTCTTGCACAACACCTCCATCCCCTCTTCTGCTCTGCCTGAGGCTCTCCCATAAAAACGAAGGTCAGTTCATCACTGACCCACCCACCCTCACCTGGCACAAAGTAATCAACCCAGATCTCTCACAGACGGAAAACATGCAGATATTTTCCACCCAGCTTACTAACTTGTTTGGGAAACAAGGACCTTAGCCATGTCCTTCCACCTAGATCTGGTTTTGAGGCAGTTACTGAAGGTTTAACCCAACCTTCTTACAGGCAGAGAACCCCCACATACCCTCTTGCTTCCAGGGCTGGAGAAACACTTTGGTTTCCCCAAACCACAGTAAAGGAGCTGCAGTGCCCCAGTGATTGCCTTCATATTGTGATGTAACAGATGAGCAAAGGCTCATCTAAAAGCTATTTGACCTTCTGGCAATATTTCCTATTAGCAGCCTATCCCTAGGGGTTCTCCAGACCTCAGCAGATGGGAGTCTGATACAAGTCCATCGTCAGTGCAAGGAGTCCTCAAGTTTCATGTCTCAAACAGACCCTCAGTGAGCTGAGAGCTCTGCTGGTCTCTGTGTCACAAGAAAATCCTTGAGCTCAGGGCAGTCTGGGCATCAGGTCCATCAGCACAGGCAGGAAAACATGCACCAGTGATCTTGATGAATTCAAATGACAGTGGCTAAAAATGAGGAAAACCATTTGGGCAACCAAGCAAGGAGACAGGCCTTTAACCTGGGCACTGAGTTCAAGGTGTCTCAGAAAAGCAGGCAGATTTAGGCACTAAAGGGCTAGGAAACACCTAACAAATGGTCACCCTCATTCCAGTGTTCCAGTGGGTTTTCATCTAAAATTTGAATGAAGAGAAGCATGTAAAAAGTAAGAAGGGGATGATCATATTTGCCAAATCAAAGGGGATTTGCCCACAGAATAAAGGCTCAAGGCCACATTTTGCTGTTTGCACACACAACCCTTAAGGCACACAGGGATCTGCACTTCCCAGTGGGATGAAGAGCTCCTGCCTTTCCTTTTCCAGAAAAGTGTGAGCACTAAATTGCTGGATCTCCTTTCCCACCCTGTTGTGACTTCTAGGCATCACCCACACCTCCCTTGGAGAATCTGTCCTTGGACAGGAGATCTGAGCAAGGCCTGGCTGGGATGGCAGAGCATCTGCTGGCAGCTAAACAGCCAAAGCTGACAAGCTGGACCCAAAAATCCTGCTGGCTTCCTAAAAACCATGCTCCACAAGTTCTAGTTGCTTAAACCCCCCACAACCTCCTCCACCTGCTCCCTGGATCCAGCAGCCAGGCACAAGGAAACAATCCGCTTGATCCTTCTCCTACTATGTCCCTTATTCCTTATTAATAAAAGCCAACTGAATGACAATTAAGAGCTTGTTAGAGGGAACCACCTCCAGCCACTGCTCAGGGCCCCCAGAGTCAATCCATGGAAGAAATGGGATGCAGCAGAATTGGACTCTTAGACAGCCCACTGCCCCCTCCCTCTGCCACATTTCACCTACTGCAGTTTTTCTGCAGTTAATGACAAGGTAACTCCACTTCTTCAAAAGCCCCACTTTCCAGGAATCACACCACCCTCCTCACCTTCACAAATGAGAGAAATTACTGGGAAAAAAAAGCACCAGCAGCTTCCAGATATCCTCAGTACCCTCAGCCAGGTTCCTATCGAGGGCCTCCATCTGTCTGGGTACCCTGTGCCACCATCAGTCCCTCTCTCTGCCCACTCCCAGGGCAGACGAGGTCAATGTGGCAGGTCAGGGTGTCACACCAGGTCAGCCAGAGCCACTTCCAAAGCCACCTCCAGCATGAGTTTACGCAAGCATGTCTTCCTCAGACTCATCTCCAGAGCCATCCCATTGCCTCAGGGAATGCTGCCCTTCTTGGCACTGCACCTGCTGCACAAAGCACAGTCTCTGGGACAGCCACAGCCAGGGACACGAGGGGATGGTGGCAGTCAGGAGGACAAGGGCCAGCACACACACAGACCATCTGCAGCCACCCACAGCCAGAGATTTGCCACCAGGATGAAGAGCAGGGACAAGCTGCATCTTGCTGAATTCCTGCAGGGCACTGGGAGCTGTCAGGGCACGCTCTGGTGCCAGCTGCCTCCTCAGCTCCCATTTGCCATCTCCAGGCTAAGCTGTGTTATCCCCAGCACTGGCTAATGGCCATTAAACCTGGTCCCAAAAGGGGGGGTTCTCACCTGGTCTTACACCCACGTTATTGGTGACTGATGAGCACAAAGCAGCCAGGCAGATCCAAAGTTGACCCAGGAGGGCAGAAAGCAGCAGTGAGACAGAGCAAAGACTAACCTGGGCAAGGAGTTGGGCTTAAATGCAGCTGTGGATCAAAGCGGGTAGAGGGGAATGTGAGAGGAGGACTGAGATGTTGCTGGTCAGGCTAATGAAGACCAATTAGTGCAGGCAGGACCCTGATACCTTTTGCAGGGGGAGGATGAGGGAGTGATGCTACAGGAACTGCTGGGGAAACTTATGATAAACCAGCACTTCAGCTCTGGTACAGCCCCATTTTCACAGCACCAGCAGAGCTGGTCTGAAGGGGTTTTGCCAGTGTTGTCCACATCCTGTCCAGCCTCAGGAAATCTGTTTTCAGCTCTGAGGGCTCAGTTACTGATGGATCTGCCTAGGTTTGAGGGGTGGGTCAGAGCAGGAGTTTAATTTGTGACTGAAGGTGGGGCAGGAACAGCTCCTGGCCCCAAAGGGCTCTGCAATCCCACAGCTGAAATGTCTCTTAGTTTCTCTTGCTCTGAACAAAAAACAAAACCCCACACCAAACACCCCCCCGCCCCCACTTCCTCTGTGAGATTCAATCTGCCAGAGGATTTGTTAATCTGGATCTCTGGAACAAATTCAATTGGTCTTTCTCAGAAGTGATTTGCAAGCTCTGAGGCGTTTGCACTTTGGTTTCCAGGCACAGAAAAGCACAGAACCATTTGGGTTGGAAAAGACCTTTGAGACCATCGAGTCCAACAGTTAACCCAGTGCTGCCAAGGCCACCACTAAACCCCATCCCTAAGACACAATCAGCCCCAAAACTGCTGCTGAGGCTCCTGAGCTCAGGACTGGCTTACTGAGACATAACATGCCAGCAAGGACAGGCAGAGAGCAGGGATTTGCAGCCACCTCCACTGTGCCCCAGGCACAGCCTGTCCCTGGAGGGCTGCAAGCGACTGCTGACAAGTGACATCCGGCAGAGACGAGCCCGTGGTGTTGGGCTGGGCTGCACCACTTGGGCCAACACCTTAATCAGAGCTAAATCTGGATTCTCTGCTGTCTCCTTACTGGATGACCTTGGAAAAGTCATCTGGGATATAATGCAAGCTACGTGGGAGAGGATGGCAAAGCAAGCCAAGGTCTTGGGATGAAAAGGTATTTTAAAAAATCACTTATAAAGGTATTTATCAAGAGTAAATTGTTGGCTTTCCTACCCCCAACAGACACTGAGTGACCCCAAAAAGGACTTTACCACCCCCCTCAGTTTACAGTAAACACCTCCCTTACGTGTGTGAGGCTTATTTTACACATTCATAAAATACACATCCAGTGCACACCAGGGCTGCAGGAGGATGCAAGGAAACCTGCTTCTCCATTCCCATCCCTGCTCCCAGGCTGCAGGCATGGTCGAGTCCCTGAACACCCCTCCAAGCCCCATTACTGGGGGCAGAGGTTCTACCTCTCCTCAGCCACACTCCAGAATTCCCTGCTGGAGCCTGTGGCTGCAGGGGAGAAGTGGGCTGCTCATCTCCCCACAGAGGTGGCCACCAGCTGCAAGCTCTTACTGAAGACAATATATGATTATCACCGTTATTTGCATAATATAAAACTGAATTTGCTACATATAAACCTCTTCCTTTGAGGTGAGCTACATAAATGCTCCAGCCCCTCGTGTCTCTCGGCCTGGCCTTGCAGGGAGAAAGCAGCAGCCCTCATCCCAGCAGCTGCTTGGCCCCCTTGGCAACTGAAGGAAACTGAGGCACGGAGGAAGCAGGGAGAGGCACTGTGTGAATGCTCCTGGTCTGCTGCCACAAACAACAACTACCAAGGCTGCCCAAGAGGGGGAAATCCAAAAAGGTTTGAATGCTGGAATCTTGGGTGTCACTGGAAGAAGAGGATAAAAGATTCAGATGCGAACAAGAGAGGATTAGCTCATGAGGGCAGACAGTGACAGGAGAGAAAGACTGAAACAGGCAGTGTGCTTCCTGTGTCCCATCCAGCACGCTCTGCGTCCCCAGGTGCTGCACGGGTCTGGAGAGGGAAGTACCTTTGCACCAGTTTACCTGCTCCCAACAAAGGCACAGTGTTTGCAGCAGGCGCCCAGGTGTGCCTATTGCTGTGAACTCCAATCCTATTCCCAACTCTGGTGGCATGAGATGGTCACGTGCGTGTGAAAATCTGCCCGTGTCTCGCAGGTGTCCCTGGTCTGTCACGTTTGCTGCTCAGCACCAGGAGCAGGTTTCCTGAGAGCATCAAGCCTGCAGGAGCAGGAGAACACACACCTACTCTTCCACATTCGCACTGTCCCTCCTCTCTGGTTGCCCTGGAAGGGTTAATCCAAGGGTTTGCTGCTGTTGCTCGGTGTGGCACAGCCGGCTAAGCCAGCGCTGGAACAAACTTGTTCCTTTACCTTTGTGCAGGCAGAAGGCAGCGAGGAGGTCCTGTGGCACTTGGCAGCACATCTCCAGGGTCCTTGCAGCAACTGAGCAGGTGGGGCTGCCCAGGGGAAAAGGTGTCCTGCAGCCAGAAGGTGGATGAAAGCCATGGGGTCTGCAGCCCCACTGGAGAGTCCTTCCCAGTGAGCAGGCGCCCAGGGAGATGTGAGGGGAGCCAGGAATCTGCTGGACAAACTCAAGAGTTGGACAGGGCAGCTGGGAACAGAGAGGAGCTGTGCTTCTGCCTTTTTTTGCAGGTTTGCTGTTGCCGGGGAGAGGTTTTAGGCTGTCATCCAGCTAATTCACACCAGAGAGACAAGCACTTGAATTAGTTGCATTATCTGCGCCCAGCTAAAGTGGACAAAGGATTAAAGTGTGCTGAGCACCACCACCGTGATTTGCATCTCAGAGCCCCTTCCCACGGGCCCCCTCTGCTCCCAGCCTCTTTTTTTTTTTTTTTTTCCTGGTTTCTGGCTGTGAGCCAGCCAGCATGAGAGCCCTGTTTACAGAAATGATGCCTAGGTTAATATTGCAAAAGACTTCATCAAAGCTTTTAGTCGCTACTGAAGCAGAAGTGTCTGACCGTGGGCCATGAGCTGAGCGGGGATGAGCCGCAGCCACGCGGCGCTGCCTTTCGTTTGACCAATTCTGGTCCCAGCCTGAGGTATGAAACTAACTTTCTGCCACCATGGCATATCTGAAATAATGAGCAAAATCAAACTATTATTCATCCTTAAAGCTGCACACAAAACCTAAATGTAGCTGTTGTTTTAGGGAAAAAAAACACAATTTGAGTGCTAAATAAATATATTGCACTGTGCAGTGAACTTATGGGCACTTTTTATGAGCTCATTTAGCTGCCAGAGATTATTATTTTGTGCATGTTTATTCATGTGGAGAGGATGGGGAATGCTCTTGCTATATGTTTTGGGCTGCCAGGCTCAAAGAAATCAAAACTAGGATCTCTCAGAAGAAGTTCTAGACCTAAACATAGGTAAAGCAAAAGCCTATCTGCCATCACTGGGTGCTAATTAGTTAATGCCTTTAAAATGTTTTTGCACCACTAGCACTTTGTAAGTAGGTAAAGTTTTCCTGAAAGGTTCACACTGACCTCTGCTGTGACACGCAACCTTTATATGTTTCTATTTTTCTTGGCATTTGCAGTTTCCTCCTCTTCTGAGCATGGGGACTGAGTGACCTTAGCAATTGCCAGCAAGGGGACTCCGTGTGATGAAAGCAGGTGAAAGGGAAAATAAGGGCGGAACTAGGTAAAGCCAATTCCTACCTCAGAGGAGGTGTGGTCCTGTCCTCTACCTGGCTGTGGTCACAGTCTTGTGAAATATAAAAGGAGAAGGCAGCTGTTTCTTAAGCAATCTGGTGCCAGGATCCTGTGGCGAGAAGGAAGGGAGGTGCTGGAAGAAATGCAGAGCAAGAAGTCTGGAGTGTCAGCTGGAAAAGGTGTGGGACACACCAGTGCTCTGAGCCTCAGGAACACCATCAGTTCTTCCCTGAAGGCCTGTTCGCTGGGCTGAGGGTTGCATGGTAGCTGCACTCCCTTCCCCCGTGGGCTGGCTCGGAGGAGAAAGGAGCTGTCATGTCCCGAGGAGCAGCAGCAGGACGTGGCGCCGCCAAGCCCCAGGACCAGGGATGGGCATGGATGGTCCTGCTGGCTGCAGTGGTGCTCCAGGCGCTGACACTGGGCTTCCCCTGCTGCATTGGGGTCTTCTTCACGGACCTCCAGCACGAGTTCCATGCCAGCAACAGCGAGACGTCGTGGTTCCCGTCCATCATGGTGGCCGTGCTGCATGGAGGGGGTGAGTAACGCAGGGAATGGCCTCCTCCTCCTCCTCCTGCCCTTGTGCTGCTGGTGGGGGGATGTGACAAGGACACTTCTAGCATTTTAGTAGGTGGGCAGCAGAAGAGACTGGGAGGTTGAGCAGATTGACTGGTTGGCAGCGCACAGCATCTCCGAGCCACTTGGATCCCACAGCCCAAAGCTAAAGTGCCCACAGATACCCTTCTGTCACTCTCAAAGTCAACCAAGACCCTTTGTCAAAGAAAATGAATCCCTTTCTCAAGCCCAGCTCTTCCAGATCAGCAATAACAGAGAGTTGTTTCCCACAGCAGCTCCTTGAATAAGCTGGCACGTAGTGCTGGAGCTTGGGTGCTTTCTTGGTTCATCCCCTGTCCACGAGAGCACATCTCCTTCCAAGTGCCACATGACAACTGTGTTCTTTGGGGCTGGAGAGAGGCCAAAAGCCAAGCTCCTTCCAAGCTGCCAGCTGAGGCAGAGGCTTAAAAGCAGCTCCTTGGGCGGTGGCACGGAGCTCACACCCTCTCAGGGTGGACGAGAGCAGGGCTGGATCGGTGCAGAATGTGGGTCAGGTGGCACCCTCTGGATGGAGGGGGGTTGTGCTATGTGGATTGTGGAAGGAATCACTGTTTTTTTTCCCCATCCACAAAGAAAATGTGGGAGCAGCACAGGACAGTGGTCCCTGATTGCACACACAAATGGGGGGATTCTCTTCTGTGTAGAGGAGAAAACAAATCCCCAGCAGCTCGAGGGCTTCCCAAAGAGCGGTCCGTGTTTCGGTGGCCCCTCCATGTGCAACTCCTGTGCTCATTTGATAAACAGATGACCCAAACTCCACCAGGCAAAGGAAGCAAAGTACCTCGTATTGCCCATGTATCCAAGCTGCTCCTTGAGTTCATACCTGCTCCCTTCCCATACTGGTGAAAGTTGACACTACATTATATATTTTAAAAAGCCCAGGACCCAGGGTCATGCTGATGTGAAGGCTGTGGCAGGTTCAGTCTCTCCTGTGTAGGACTTGGCTGAGAGCCACCCAGCGTGGAATTGAGAGTTTGCACCTTAGCAGGAACAATTGGGTCCAGAATATCAAGGTGCAGATGGAAAGAGACAGCGGGGGAAGCAAGAAGGGGAAAAATCATCCCTGCGTGTCAGCAGAAATAGAGCAGTCTCCTTGGGGCTTCAAATTCCAACGCTTGTGGGCATTCCTTGTGCTGCCTGCTATCCCCTGTGGTCCTGCTGTGGTTAGTGGGAAGGATCCAGTTGGGACTTGCTGGCTCTGGGAAATGCTCTAAGAAGCAACTTGGTCCCAACATATCCAGGAGGGACAACTCTGGCAGTATCCACAAAAAAGTATCAATTATCTAATCATCTTTAATGAAGTAATTGTTGTGTAGGAAGCTGGAACCGCAATAAAAACTGATATAAATGCAGCCAAGTAATTGATCCAAAAGTTATAAATTACGTAAGGAAAGAATATCCTCATGTTAATGATATCCACCACAGATTTTGTCAGGGCACAGCCAGAGGGTTGTACTTTCTGTGCCCAGTTACGTCTCCTCTTGCAGGCTGCTATAGCACAGGGGTGCTTGTTCTTGTTCCCCAGCAGCACAAGGCAGGAGTAACATGACCATAAACCAGGAAGGAAAAAACCAACAAAATAAACAGATCAAAGCCCCCCTCTCAGGCCAAGCACGTATAGCTTTTGCTGCAGCTTCTGATCTCCTTTGCAGTGGGCCAGGCTGCATTTGATTCAGGGTCTCTGGTTACAGCCACCACCTCAGCACTTAAAGCTTTCCCAGAATTGCACCCTGATGTCACCCGTATCTCTTAGAGGAGCTTCTCTCTTTTCTTTGCCATTGTTCTTTTTAATTCAGAGGAACCAAAGGGGGGAAAAATAGTATTTGCTGCAAAAATCGGTAAAGAGGGAGGGGAAATGGTCGGAGCAACCTGCTCTCAGGGCGGTCAGTGCCGGGAGAAGATTCCAGGCAGGAGAGCTGGCTGCAGCTCCACAGAGCTATGGAAGGAAACAGGGAAGGGCACAGCACAAATAACAGCCCATACGTCAGCCAAACATACCTCATTACCTGTGCTACCTTCCCAGGTAAAAGCCATTAATGATTATTTTGCTATAAAATCATTTGAGAGACCTCAGGATTCTACATCTGCCTCCAAAAGGGGATTTGAGGCCCTTACAGGTTCCTGCTCCTGGATATTCATGCACACGGAAGTTTCTGGACTCACTCCCACAATGCAGCACTTTTGTTGATATTGTTTTTGCAAAGGAAAGCACAAAAGCCCCAGGCAAGTGAGGAATAATGTTTGAAACACAGACAGCAAGTTACCAGGAACAAATAATGAAAAACCCTTATGGTTTTTAGAGACAATCTCATTATTTTTGAGGGTTTGATTTATGCCTTCTGGCTACTTGGGTTGGTTAAACAGCAGTACCATCCCTAATGTCTTCAGCAGGAGGAAAAATAATCCAGTCACGTTTGCAGGACACTTTTTCAAAGGCCAGTGAAGTCTGAGGCGAAAATCTCCCAAGCAGATCGAAATACAGACAGCTGCACTCCTAATTTTAATAATGTTCCACTGTTCACTTGACTGTATGGATTTTATTTCAAACCAGACATTGATTTAGGTCACAAATATGCCACAGGTTATTTTCTCTGCACTGACTGACTCCTAATTCTGCAGCTTGCAGTCATTTTGCATTTGCTTATATAACCTCAAGTGTTCAGAATTGGGAAAAAAAAAAAGTAAAACCTGGAAAATCTTGAGGATCCTCGAAGGAACAGGAAAAGAAACTCTACCTTCAAATCCTCTTCTGCAGGAGCATGCAGAGAAAAGCACATTCTTCCCACTGACGGTCTGCAGGTCTGAACTCATCTTTCCCTACCCCAAAATGAGGGCTGCTTAATTTCATTAACAAACCAGTTATTTACCACAATCTCACGGAATTCAGCAAAAGTCCATTTCCAAGAATTTTAATGAAAATCCATCACATCCTACTTGATGGTCAAAATCCCAGAAGATCTCAGGAGCCTTTCCCTCTGCTAACAAGCTGACCAAGCACTTGGGAGTGTATTTTCTCTTCCTGGCTCCCCAGACTGTCCCTGCTGGGACAACCCTCAGGGTCTCTAGACTAAATCATTTGACAATTGCAGCAATCCAGCAGGTACAGAGTATTTCCTTCCTCCCTGACCGCTTCCCTTTTTTCTCCCCCGCTTCCAGGGCCCCTCTGCAGCATCCTGGTGAAGCGCTTTGGCTGCAGGTTTGCAGTGATGCTGGGGGGGCTGCTCAGCGGGCTGGGAATGGTGTCCAGCTCCTTCTGCAAGTCCATCAGCCAGCTCTACCTCACAGCTGGGCTCGTCACCGGTAAGTGCCAGAGGGCAGCAGGAAAACTCAGCTGCGTGCGTGCTGGGGAGGAGGGGAATGGGGAGGGTCCCGACTAAGTACTCGCGTTCTTCCATTCATCTGGGAAAAAGGAGAACGCAGCATCTCCTGGTGCAGCAGGAATCCTGCAGCCACTAGACCTGGCCTTCACACCCCGTTAACGCAGTCATCCAAGCTCACTGTGAAATGCTTCTCTCTGGAAAAAGCTACGGGTCTCCAGAGGGCAAAATGGAGAGCAAAGATGTCTGTTCCTTTTAGCAGCTTCTTGGCCTTTTTTCTTTCAATAAAGCAGGATTTTTTGTTGGCTTTTTTTTTTTTTTCCAGTCTTGGAACGTAATGTGTTGGGATAATGTCCTTCCCAGTTTCCCTGGGTTTATATTTCACCACTCCCAATCTGGGGAAATGTGGAGACAACCTCTTCTAACAAAAGACCGTGTTGGTTTTGAACAGAAGTAACAGATGGGAACTTTTCCTTTCCAAATATTTCTCCTGTGTGACTGACGTTCAACTCTTGGTTTTTAATAACACAAAGAGATTAATTCCTTAGTTTGGGACCAATCCTGTTGGATCTTGCAAGCTAAGCTGTGGCCACTGCATAGAGAAAAAACCAAGCAACTCCCTGAGCCCTGATGAAAGTGCCAGGAAAGCAGCACTTCTTGTTGCATGTGGCACAAACCCCAAGTTTTTAATGAACAATTCCATAACAACTTTAGGAATGGCAACATGCCCCAGAAAAATGTCAGTTAGGTTTGTATATTTACCATACCCAAGTAGTTCACAACTTCGCTACACAAGTAATTTAATTTACACACAACATCCTTCTCCATTCCTGGTGTGGGTATTAATCAATCCCTGGGGGCTGTGCAGCCTGGCAGGTGAGGAAATGCTTCAGTGGCAGATGAAATCAGCTGTGGGTACACCCTGAATTTGGGCTGGTTTCACCCTTTAAGACAACACAGAGGTATCACATGTGGTCATTTACGCTTTTATTCTCACCTTTAGGTCTGGGATCGTGTTTCAGCTTCCAGGCAGGGGTGACCGTGCTGGGCTACTACTTTGTGCGGTGGCGAACGCTGGCCAACGCCGTGGCCTCCACCGGCGTCTCCCTCGGCTTCACCCTGTGGCCGCTGCTGTCTCAGTACCTGCTGGATGAGATGGGCTGGAGAAACACCTTCCTCATCTTTGGAGGAATACTCCTGAACTGCTGTGTTTGTGGAGCCATCATGAGACCTGTCGGGTCACTTCCACAGCCGCCCAAGCCTGGAGAGGAGCCAGGCAGCAGAGCAGAGGAGGCACAGCTGTCCAACGGAGCGTCTCCTCCCCACCCCGGCCTCCAGCAGCACATCAGAAGGACAACATGCCTCCAGGTGCTGCAGAAGTACCTGGCTTTTGACATCTTCTGCCAGAACAAAGGTTACCAGATTTACACTATTGGAGTGACCTGGATGATGATGGGGTTTGCACTGCCCCACGTCTACCTTGTGCCCTATGCCATCCACAATGGGGTGGAGGAGCACAGGGCAGCTCTTCTGATCTCTGTCATCGGGCTCATCAACATCTTCATCCGCCCCCTCACGGGGCTGCTCTCAGGACACAGGGTCTTCACAGGGAGGCGCATCTACCTGTTCAGCCTGGCCGTGCTCCTCTGCGGGCTGAGCAACTTCATCTGCGTCATCTCGGCCGAGTTCAGAGTCCTCATCCTCTACTGCGTCATCCTCAGCATCGCCATGAGCGGGGTCGGGGCGCTCACCTTCCAGGTGCTGATGGATGTGGTGGAGATGGACAGGTTCTCCAGTGCTCTAGGGCTCTTCACCGTCCTGGAGAGCGTCACTCTCCTCATCGGGCCCCCGCTCACAGGTGAGAGAAGCTTTGAAAGGAAAAAGCTGGGGGGGGAAAAAAAGGCGGTTTGGGAACTGGTGACAAGTGTTTGGGAGCTTAAAAAAGGGGAATAAGGATGTTTCCAAACCTATGCAGGCAGGTGAGTTGTGCAAAAGGAGCAATATAAAAAGGAGTGTTGGAAAGGAATGATCAGCTCCTTCTGTCAGCTGAAGGAGGGTCATTTCTGCAGCTGCATCAACAGCAGGCAGTGAAAAAACTACTCACTTGGTAAACTGTTTGACAGGTATGGGAGCAACGAGAGCTTTTTTCCACTGAGTGGCAAGAAGCAGAGAGGAATTACTGTGGTAGGATCTTGGTGTCTGTGAACTGTTTCACTGCTTGGGCAGTTTGCATTGTTTTATCCACAAAGTCTCAGGGAACTGTGAACATCCCACTAAACAAATTAACTGTGATCAGAACTATTACCAGTCCTACATTATTCAAAAGCCTTCTAGTAAAAGCTTCGGTTTGTCCTTCTTTCCAAGTTCTGGAGCATATTACTTTTTCTCTTGAGACAAGAAAGGAGCTAGTTATGACCCTCAATCCAATAAATTATTCACAGTTCACTCCAAATGCCACTAAGTGACCTGTCCAGGACGCACTTGCTCCTGCAGTACAGCAGCAAATTCAAAAGAATAACAAACAAATGTCAACCTGAGCATGAATCCTCAGTTCAGGCTCTAGTTCTCCTCTCTAGGCAATGAACTGTGGATATTCAGCAGGAAAATACTGTCTGGTCCAATAATGTGATGGTGACACGCACCATATTTCATGGTATTCCCCCTGGTGTCAGTCACTTTTCTCAAAGAGCAAAGAAGGTCCTTTCTCGGACATCTCTGACAGGAGAGGCAGGTGGGCAAAACAAAGCACAGTAAAAGCAGCACCATTTCTATTTGAAGTCCTAAAATCTGCTACAGAAAAGTGCACTATGAAAAGAAACATCACCAATCTTTACTGAAAAACACAGGCAATTAAAATAGTATTCCAATATTTCCATATAAATAAGCAGCTTACACAAAGCTTCATATATTTGACCCAGGTATTGCCTTTCATCTTTAACATTTGTGTTAAATTACTCATTTGATAGATCAGACTTCTAAATGGTTTATATTTAGGTTTATGTTGAGGTTGCTTAACGTTAGTCATAATCTTGCTGTGCTGTGAATTTTCTTCTCCCTTATTACACAGTATTAGGAACAATTGTTCAGTTTAGAGACCCTGATATGTAAATTTTTGAGATATTTCTCAATTTAGTTGTTCTCTTTTCTGATCTAGGATATAACAGGGTGATTAATTCCAAAATCCAGTGAGTGGCAGTGGCACAGGGGTTCTCTGCTGGGTAAACTAAATGAATCACCAGGCTGGGGGAAAATTACAATTTCCTTTCTTTTCTGATTTCTGTGTGTATTGAGAAATACTTTCAACAGAACCAGTAACATCACCTGAACGGTGATTACAAAAAAAACCCGAACCAAACAACCCCTAGAATGTACAGAACTTAACCCATCAGAGAATGCTTACCTTTTGCATATGGCAATTTACTGAATTATTTAGGTTTAACACTGGTGTCAATTTATGCCTTTAGTGTGCATCTTCTCTTTGGCTTCTATTTCAGGTCTCCTGGTAGACATAACCAGCGATTTCCGTTACGTCTTCTACACCTCCAGCTTCTTCCTGATTTCCGCTGCATTATTCATGGGGCTCAGCTTCTGCGCTCTGGAAAGGAAAAACAAATTGAGAGAGGCTTCCAAAGTACCTTTGAGTAATCCCTCCAGATATCGATACAGTGAAACACCAAGTGATCCACAGGCTGAAAGCCAGCCCCCTCCAGCAGTC
>JAWWES010000042.1:6254754-6275954 GCA_035583135.1 Lophotriccus pileatus
TGAGTAATCCCTCCAGATATCGATACAGTGAAACACCAAGTGATCCACAGGCTGAAAGCCAGCCCCCTCCAGCAGTCGTGTACATCACCAGCATATGAAAATAAAGACAAGAAGGGAGGAAAAGAGCAACACAATGATGTGGTCTGGACAAAGCTACCCATGGCCCAGCACTGATGGCAGATGAGAAAAAAAAAGTCTGCTTTCCACAACTGTCATCTTCCTTCTGCACTTCTACTCCCAGGGGCCATGTCAGGCTCCAAGAGAAGGATCCAGACCACGGGATGAGCCCCGAACCCAGCACCAGCCAAGGAGATGAAGGACAGAGAGATCTGCGCTCTCCTAAAGCAAACCATGGGACAACAGCCACGGAAGGAGACAAAAAGCTGTGTCAGTTCACCTGTGTTAAGTCACTGCCTTTAAGAAATCACTGGAATTTCACATGCCTGTTTCAGTTGGGAGTGCTGGACAACATGGATTAATGGCTATGCACAAGGGTAGTTCTTTCAAGTGTAATTTTGGTGCATAAGTAACCTGGTTGCTTCCCATGCTGCAGGTGGCAAGACAAACACCTTCTACAGGAAGAGTGTGATTATTTTCCACATCTCTAAATGTTATTTGAAAGCAGATGCGTGGGTTGTAGAACTCAGACAAATCTCTAGCAAGATCAATTATTTTCTCCTACAAAGTATATACACGAGTTCTTCACACTAAGGGCAGTTTCAAAGCCTGAAAGGTTTAACTCCAGAGCATCAAAAAGAAGAAAAAACCACCAAAACTTGGAGTGCTTGCTTTGTATAACTAGTGATATCTCAAGTGCTGCTTGATACATCATAAAAGAGGATTCATGGCTTGTGTAAACAGACTTCAACATTACCTGGAACCCATCTGGGGGGAAGAGCAAAGGTGTTACCATACCTAAGAATAACTGTATGTCTCCTTTTACAGGGCCAAATTCAAAGCAACTGTGGAAATGAATTCAGCTCTTTAGTCTTAGATTGTCAGATTAATTGCACCAGCATGCTTGTTATAGAGAACTTTGTACAGGCATAACTTATATTTCTTATAAGCACAAGCAGAACTTAGAAATCTGTGGGGGAAGGTATACTGAGGAAAGCCAGTGTTGCTGACTTTCCTTTCCTTACAGCCTTGACTGCAAGTGGCTTTTCCTGCTCCATTCCCAGGAGTTAGGCTTCTCACTGCTCAGATGGTGGCTCAGCATCAGCTCGAGGTGCAAACTGTTCATATTCTGTATAATTCCTGATCCAACAGAAGCAGGTAAGAGCCCGCAAAATTACTCAACACATTAGAGCCATCAGAAAGATGGAACCATAAAGTGGGAGTGAAACGGAAGAAGGAACAGCTTTCAACTGAAGTACAGTGCTTACCTTGAGACCTGTTATATCAAACTCAACTGCAGTGCCTATCTAAGAACTGCCATAACAAATTCCTACCGACCAACCCACAGTTTTCATCACAGCTCCCCAGACAAAACAAGCCAACCGGCCAAAAATCTGAATGAAACCACTGGAAAACTGACCCCAAGATCTTCAGAGGCTACAATGGCTTCACAGCTGGCCTTACAGAGAGGAGGTACCAGCCCTTCAGAAGGATTCCTGCTTCCACAGCTCAGCATCTTTACCCTAGGATTACAGAACCAGGAGACTTTGCATTTCCTGATCAAACCCATACTTAAATAAGATGATTAGTGGGAGATACACATATCTAATCTCTCATCAAGTGTGTTTATTAACTTATGTAATGCTTACATGGTCCATAACTATGAAGTAAACAGGGACTGGTGCTTCTCAACCTGCCAAAACAGACTGTTGTACATTCCTAGGAAAATGATGGGGCTTTCTCCCTCCCAAAAAGCAATGAAGAAGGATCAAGTCCCAAATCTCTTCTAGCTATTGCAAATAAACAGCTAAGCACCTGAACAGATTGACATCTTTTCTGTGTGTAATTCTTAAGTTTTAATTTCTCTTCACCTTTCTACATTCCCTTTCTGTTTTCTTACAGAAATATGGGGTTATATGGACCCAAATCCTCCCACCACCACAAATGTCCTATGCCAAATAGGTAAGATATGGTGAAAGCTACGACCCATCAAAATTTATCACAGGAAAACAAAGGTTAGTTGAAGGAGCAAGGGAATGCAGCTCCTGTGTGGAGCCAACTGCTCTACCTGCAGTTCTTTATCTCTGGATGGCTCATGAGAAAGGACAAGTACAGTCTGTGCTTCCTTGGAAGGGAGGACAAAATAGCAGGTACTCCCCAGCTGAAGCTGACACAGAGATCAGCCCCTCCTACCCCACACCAAAGAAAACTGTTTGGGCTATTTCTCAGCCGGGCACAGAAATGCAAGGATGGAAAGTCAGGAGAGTGCTTGCTAGAACTGCTTTTTGATACTCCCAGACTCATCACTGGGGTCACTGGGACTTACTCACAGAGCCAGAGAGATGTTTCTGGTAAGAAGAGCAGTGAATTCATAAATCCATCATGTTAACGTTTCTCAGCTTGTTGACTACAACCTTTCTCACAGCCTTACAGAACTTAAGCCGCCTGAAAACAGGGTTGTCACCCCTGGTTACCTTCCACAGACCCTTTAGAAGTAATCCACAGCCCACAGGTTGGAACCAAATCCTGCACAGAGAAGAGGTAACTTTTCAGGCTGGGTTTCCACAGGTGAATTAAGATGTCTGAGCTGCCATAGCAGAGAAAACAAAAGCGCAAGAAGCACCTTTTCTCGCTGAAATGAAACATTCACCAGGAAGTTCACACTGAAATACTGCAAGATGGTGATCCTTAAAAGCCTTAGATACTCTGCCAATGTAATATGTGGAAAATATTAATATTTGCATTTAATGTGGATATTATTTATTAATATTTAATATTAATAAACCCCAAATAAAAGTCACAGTAAACTTACACACTTTAAAAAACTTCAGAAGTGCAGAATCACTTGATTTAAGGTCTTGGCTTGCTGTTTGCAGACCTGGCTTGTAGCTGTAAGAAAAGAAACAACCAATAGAAATGAAAATTCCCGGAATTCTGGCTTTGGTGTGTTATCTACCCAGGCTATACCAGTTCACAGTGTGCAAACTACTCCAGCAAACAGCAAGTGCTTGGAGCATTCAGACCATTAAACTATACAGCCAATACTGGGTGAGTAAATGCAGTACTTATAAAAAGAAGTAACAGCATTTTTCCTCTTTAAACACAGTTTCCCCCCCCCTTATTAGTCAATCCCAGTATTGCTCTGCTTGTATTGACTGGCTCCCCTCTGTTTGCTTTCTCTGCCCCTGCTTTCTCACATTACTCATTTACTTTCTACTTAATGACAGATGTGGCTTTAAAGTGTGTCAACACTTACCACTTACAAAGGCACAGTGCATTAAAAGAGATTTGTTACTACAGTAGCAAAACATTCTAATATAGACATAGTCTGTAGCACCTTTGCTGATAATTTTCATACATATATATACTTAAATATACATATATATATACACACAAATATATATGTGTATTTCAACATATAAATCGATACTGATTTCAGTTGATAATTATGCTAAGAGCTGGAGTTACTCGCACAGGCCTGGCTTAAACTTTTGTACCAGGTAGAAATAAATAATTTTCCTCTCACTTTCCCTGTCTTCTCATGCCGTTACCATGTTAAAATATTTAGCATTACTGCATTCAGTGCAGCCTCTTTGCTCACCCTTCTATATAATGTGGTCACGGGCAGATATTCTGTGCCCCAGCCGTGTGGTAGGAGAGGTTTATCAGCCCAGCTCTCTTGCCACTGGTGCCACGAATTCGGGGGATTGGTCCACGTTCAGTTCGCTGCTGTATGTGAAAATCAATTGCACTTGAGATAACAAAAAAAGATAGCACATACTCACAGCCTGTTCCCTCCTTATCCACGGAAGAACCTCTGTGCATGTAATTGCTTCAATAAAAGCAACGCAAATTTCTGCAAAGTCCAACCCCCTGCCCCCCACGAGTTTATGATGTTTATGAACTCTTACCATATATATTTACAGAACATGAATCACACCTGAACGCAGTTGCAACACGTAAAACCCCAGCGGTTCCACAGAGCTGTGTTAGTTCAGAACCAGGGAATTGCTCTGCTCTGTGCCCCTTGTAAACCAGGGTGGAATCACCTGCTGCTGCTTTAATTCGCTCCCTGGCTTTGCTTCATTTTTTTCTCACTGGGAGTGTATTGCACCCTGGTTTTACCTTTCCCCTCAGCTTCTAATCCTTTTGTCTTTTACAAAAGGAAAAAAAAAGAAAAATTTAGTTTTCTTTGTCCTTCTTTAGTCTTTGAGATGCAATCCCGTATTTAAACTGCAGCACCACCACAGCTGACAGGAAGGAGAGCAGGAATGGGGTTGAGCAGGAAAACAGACACGTGAAAACTCTTGGAGTGATTAACTGGGCAGCGAGGAAGGGTCAGCTCCTTTCCAGAAACACAGCGAAACACCACGACGCAGGGTCATTCATTTTTATATATTTATGTACGCTTATACGTTTATGTGTATATTTGTATGTATTATGTACTTTATATGTTGTTAATTTACACCGAGAGGAGGCGGAGCGGCCCCAACCCCTGAAGGGGCACCCGCCCACAAAATGGCGGCCGCCCCCGCCCCGCCCGCGGGAGCCGCTCCCGCCGTGTCACGCCCACAAGATGGCGGCCGGCGGGCCGTGCTCGCCGCCCTGAGGCGGCCGCTTTGTCCCCATCCCGCGGGACACCCGGCCCCCGAACTGCCCGTGATCGGCACTGCCCGCGCTCCCGGGGGAGCGGGGAAGCCCGTCGAGGTGTCCCACAGGCGAGCCCGCCATGGAGCTGGGGCGGCTGGAGTACCTGCAGGCGCTCGTCACGGAGTTCCAGGTGACGGACAGCTCAGGTAACAAACCCCGCTGCTCGCTCGCTCCCCTCCTGCTGAGTGTTTCCTCACACACCTGACGCTTCCCCCTTGCAGAGGCCAAGGAGCAGGTGCTGGCGAACCTGGCCAACTTCGCCTACGATCCCAAAAACTACGAGTACCTGCGGCAGCTGCAGGTGCTGGATCTGTTCCTGGATATGCTCACCGAGGACAACGAGACCCTCGTGGAGTTCGCCATCGGTAAGGGCTGCCCCGACACCCTCAGCTGGCGCCTGCCTGGCGGGTCAGGGGACACCAGGTCCCACACCTGGTTTGGTGGTTAATCTCCCCTCCCACCAAAAAATAAAGGTGCTGATAAAGCCTCGTTTAGTGCAGAATGTGTGGAATAGGGAGAGGAACCAGAGGCAGGCATGTTCCCCCCCCCTTTCCTGATAGAGCTTAATGAAGACACTTACTGAAAGGATTTTGGGGTTTTTCCTCCCAGACTGTAAGTAAACACTACCTGATTGACTTTTTACTGAAATCTCTCCTATAGAGAAGCAATAATTAATACATAAATTTTGCCAGGTATGTTGTACAGGTCCAGCATTACCGTTCTACTATTGACCGCTGGTCTTCTAGAATACTTACTTGGCCTTTTTTAATAAATTCTCTGAGAAACTGCCTTATTGTGATTTTTTTTTATGGTCTGAACATAAGCTAAGGGGCCAGATCCTGTGAGAAATTCTATAAGATGATAATAAATATACTTGAATTTTAAGGTTTGTGGCTTCTCAAAGTTTCAAGTTCAAACATTCTGTGCCTCTTGCCCAACACTGTGATGTCCATTCTCTGGTTTTCTAAAACACTGCTGGCTTGTATCCTCAGTTAGGGATAAGTGATCCTGGAATCATTCTGTGGAAGCAGTTATGTACAGCAGTAACAGTGCCCTCTAATGACACACAGGAGGAGGAATGTGCTGCTGGAAAATCTCTGGAAAGCATCAACAAAACACGGCCTAGGGAGCCGTTACGAATTTTCCATCCAAACCTCACAGAAAATCTGGATAGTTATTTCTGTGTTAGAAACAGGACGAGCTTGAATTTGAATCTTACTGTGACAAAGACCAGGGTGTGGAGAGTTTGCCTTGTCAGACACTTCATTCTGCTGTTTCAGGTGGTCTTTGTAACCTGTGCCTGGATAAAACTAACAAAGAGTACATCCTGGAGGCCAACGGGGTGGACCCCATCATCAACTGCCTGTCCAGCCCCAACGAGGAGACCGTGGTGTCGGCCGTCACGACGCTGATGTTCCTCACGACGCCGCAGTCGCGGCCCCAGACCACGGCCCTGCCCGTGGTGGAGTGCATGCTCCGCTTCTCCCTCTCGGCCAACAAACGGCTCAGCAACCTGGCAACCCTCTTCCTGGAGGATTACTGCTCCCCTCCGCAGGTGGAGGAGGCCAGGAATCTCAGCAAGCACACGGCGGTGGGGATCCCCCTCCCCAAGGACTGAAGCTGTTTGGAGAGGGAAACCGCCCTCTGTTCTCACTTTCTGCTCAGCAGGTCAAGAGCGTGTCAGACACACTAAAGAGGGAAGCTGGTCCTACCAGCACTGGGGTTTAGTGAACAAAGATGATGGCGCAGCACTGCCATGGCAGCTGGGCTGAGCATGCAGCTAAAACTGCCAGCAAATATTTAAAATAAAGCAGGTCATGGCTGTTGGAGAGCAGTTTGCCAAGTGCAGCCCAGCACCCAGCTTGCACAAATAACCCTCCCCACCACTGGGGGGTTTTCTGCTTGGGTTATTGAGCAGCTTATATCCCCTCCAGTTCCTGGCTGATTTTGCTGCAGCTCTCTCCTTCAGTGTCAGTGACAACTGACATGGAGTGTCAACTCAAATGACTTCAAAACGTCACAGAAATTTACTCCTCCTGCAGAGAAAGGAGGTGTTCTCCTGCCCTGGCAGTTCACAATCTTTCTCCATCCCTGTGGAACTAGTTGTGCCACCCTCTGATTGTGGCATAGGCACATGGCTCCTGAGTCACTGCACAGGGCAGGCTGTAACTATCTTTAAATCAAGAAGTTGAAAGTTGTTTTTCTTTCATTACCACTGGTGAGGAAGGTGAAGATTTAAAAAAAAAAAAAAAAAAGGCTCACAGCAGTCTGGCTCATGAGAGCTGCTGTCTTGTAAAACCTTCTCTTAATAAAACATTAACTTGAATGCTGTGTAATCAGTTCTGTATGAGCTCATAAATATTTCTCTGCAGCACTTGCAGCCTTTGCCCACTCTTACTCAAGCACATGGGCCAGAAATTGAGGCCAGCTTGGTCTCCTTTCATGATCAGCCAGTGAGGCAAGAGAAAACCCAAAAGCCAAGGTGGCTAAATACATAAAATTTAGAAGGTTTGGCTGTTGAGCCCAGTGCCCCGAGACAGACACCCACGCTGTGTCTGCTCAAGTTTCAAGAGCTTTCCTTCTTCCTCTTTTTAACTCCACCCCCAGACAGCACAAACCAAACAGGAGTGAGGTTAAACACACACACACAAAAATCCAACCAACCCACAGCTGCTTGTGTTTTACAGTTTCTCTTCTCCAACAGCAAACACCCAAATGCTACAGAGGTGAACTGAGTGCAGAGGAATCTTCCAGAAACCCGGAGAGAGTCAGCTCTGTACCAAGTCTGACAGGGGCAGCTCATTTGTTATCACTGACCCCGAGGTGACGGTGCTCACTGGCTCCTGGGAACGGGTTTCCCTGGCACTGGGAAGGGCACAGCACCCCTTTCCTGCACTACTGCCTGCGCTTGCTTTCCAGGATGGCCTTCCAGTCGTCCGCCCAGGAGAGCAGGCGCCGGCGCGGGGCCGGCAGCTGGACGTGCCTGTTGTGGCAGCAGGTGAACAGGATGTGCTCCCAGCTCGGGTTCGGTTCTGCACCTGGGGATGGAAAAGGGGAAAACTGGAGTCAGCTGGGGGCGACTCCCCGGCCGACAGCCAGCGATGGAAGCGCTGCTCTCACCTTGGATGGTGTCCTTGTCGTCAAACAGCAGGTCAGCAGCTACGACGGTCTTATCTCGGGTCAGGATAATCCTCTCCACAAACTCGGGCCCCAGATGTTTCTCTACCCACTTATACTGCAGAGACAAGGAGTGGGAGAAAATCCAGCTGGACACTCAGTTTGCACATCGCTCATGCCGGGTCAGCCCTAACGCAGTAATTTTTTGCCCTGTAAGCCCACATCTGTGTCTAGGAATCCCCATGTGGAGGCTGGCTACAGCCCAGGACTGATTTAACCTGGGGCAGCCTTCACTCAGCACTGCCCTGGCCGTGCTGAACCACTGAGTTTGTGAGCAGCACTGGCTGCTTGCCCAGAGCACAGGGATTGTGCCTGTCCAAGTCACTCCAGTGACCAAAGTCTCCCCTCCGTTCTCGTGCCAGTGGCAAACAGGACTAATTCCAACACCACAGCCTCCTCAGCTCAGCACTGGCCTTTTTTGGGGCAGCTGGATATCTCAGGCTCCAGATTTAGACAGAAGGTTTTGTTGGTTGAGGATTCTCCAGTGTGGAATCCCCTGGGAATACCCCTTCCTTGTAGGGAACTACAACGGCTCCTTTGCTATCGCCTCCTGGCATTCTGGTCCCAGCCCAGCTCCAGGAGCCCAGGGCTCACGTGCTCCACAGTAATTCTGGCAGCATGTGGCACTCCAAGATTCCCCATCCTGAGCTACTGCTCCGTGCCTGGGCAGCTGTTCCTCGGACAGGGATCGAGAAGCCTGGCAGCTGGAGCAGCCACTGCCTTTATAAAGGAATTGCTCCGCCCTGTGTGGTATGAAACAGCAAGGCCCTGCAAAAGCAGCATTGAAGCCAGCAAAACAAATTCTCTCCCACCTTTTCCACGATGCAGTGCTCGTATTTCCGGAGAGGACTCGTGCAAATGAAGACCTGGGTGCTGAAAAGGAAGCAGCTTTCATTAGCAGTCAGGGGGGAAAGTGTGTAAGGTCATGGGGAAGGGCTGCAGAGTGTCCTTACTCCTGCATGTGGATCATCTCCTTCACAGCTTCAAGGGCTCCTGGAACTGGATCCAACTTCAGGAAGAAGCCAGGAGACTCATAGACACTGGCTACCTTGGCCTGCAAGAGACAGAGGACAGTCAGCAGTGCCTGTGCTTTGATCCAAGATGTCCCAGCAGTTCTCCAGTTATCCCGTGGGTCACAGCCAGCAAAGGGCCAGTGCTTTGCAGAGGGAGGTGATGCTTCCCCCCAGGAGTGGATTATAAAATGTCTCACCTTTTGGGTTCCAGAAAAGTCCAGCTCAGGCACACAGGAGGTCACTCCCCGGTGGCTCGTTCGGAGTGACCCTGACCTGGATTTGTCCCCACCACAAACAGCCCTGACCCACAGCTGGAATTGCTGAGCTCTGACAGAGGGACAGCTCCCTTCTCACCCCTCCCAGCAGGTCTTGCTGCACTAACTCTTGTGAAAACCAAAGGAACAAGTTCGAGGCTTCTGCTCCTCTGTCATGCTTGGCTGAGATCTGCTGATGACTCAGGAATTTACCAGGGACAACTGGGCAGACACAGGCACTGCCCAGTATCCCTCTTTTTTTTTGGAGCAAACAGGGCAAAGTGGTGACCATGCCAATGGCCAGGGCAGCACACCCACACATTTGGGGAGAATCTCTTCAGCAAGTGAGTGCAAACAGGAAAGAAACAAGATTACTGGAGGAGCAACGGGAGCAAGGTTATCCCATTTTGGCTAAAGTACCCCAAAAATGGTACAGAAAGGTATTTAATATGATACAGCACAGTGGCATTTATAACCTCTAAAAGGAAATGCAGTATTTCCAGGGCAACTCCCCTGCCTTTAGGTAGGACTGTCCCTCTAGTCCCTCTTTTAATTTACTGATAAGACATTTTCATACATTTTATTATTAGGAAATTCATTGGTTTGAATCCAGTGCTGGTTAGTTAATTTAAAAGATTGCTCTCTGTTGACTGTTCAGAGTGGCCTGTATTAAATCAGAGTGTTTCAGAGTGGGTCACAGCCCATGGGTTTTCTCCCCCCTTATCACACATCCCATCATGGCAAAGGACCCACAGCAGTGCTGAGGTCCCTTCCAGGCTTAAGTTTGACTCTCACACAGAGAGGTTAAGCTTCCACTATGTCTTCTACCCTGAGACACACAAACCTTACCTTCCCTGGGGTCACACTGTGAACTTCAGAGGCATCAAAACAGCATTTTGCCACCAGCATTAAAGTCATACGTTCCCATCCCACTGAACAATTTTGAAAACTTAATTCTTGTTAAGTATTCTTTAAGGGCAGGCTGCAGCCTTTGCTCAGAAATTGTACAAGGCAGCTTTACAGTCCAGCTGATGGTCTCTTTGCTCCATATCACCAGTGGAACATCAACATAAAAACCATTTCAATTAAGAAGCAATGAGAAGGAGTTGGCATTAAACCAGTCTCCCAGATCCCAGAGCTCACTCAGTTATCATCATCTGCAAATATTCATAAATCAACAGCCAGAAATTTGGAAGCACTGCCTGATTTCACATGCAAATCAGAAGAGGTTGAGGAGTCTCTGAGTGCAGATGTGGCAATCAGATCTGCCCAGATCTCTGTTTCCACGCAAAGCCTCCCTGATCCCAGCTACAATTCCCTGGAGCTCTTCCCAAGGAGATTGAATTACAGACTCAGGACTTGTGTCTGAAAGCTCTTTTATCCTACAGCAAGTCACCAGAAACTGGCAAGTTTCCACCAGGTCACAAAAAAGTCTGGCTTTGCTGGCAAAAGAAATTCGATTTGATGACTCTTAGAATCAAAAGCCATTTCCCTCCCCCACAAGAAACAAAAAGTTATTAGAAACTGAAAGTAAAAGCATTTTCTTTCCTCATTTTCATGCCATCAGTGCTGAAACACTTCCTTTTAACTTCCATTAGCAAGATAACAACTTGGATGCAAAACTGGAGTGACGACCTCTATCCCTAAGCTTTCCCACTTGGCACTTAAAAAAACCCAATTCTAGACACTTAAAACTAATTCTGGAAAATTTTGCCCTTGCTGGAGGTGTTGAATCCTTTTTTGAAACTGTCTGGGGCGAGGAAACATCCTAAACTCCTGGGAGATAAATCCCCATCAAAATGGCTGCACGCACAGGAGGGCAGATTGGCAAGAGCAGTAAAGGAAGTTCTGAACAAAATAAAAATGGATTAAAAGCCTTTCTAACTAAAATGAATTTACAATGTGAAATTAACGATCAAAACAGAAATAAAACTCCGAGTCATGGCTCCAGTTTCAAGGAGCAGCTGCTCAGCACTAACAAAGCATAAACACCCCTCAGTAAGAGGCGAGTCATAAATCATCAGCACGGCTCTTCCCACCCCCTGGCATGAGAGTATCCCACACCCTGGCAGTTGGTGGACAGACACCTGCCACAAAGAGCCTGGTGTCCAGCTGATCCCTGGTGTCCTGCTGATCCCCTCCTTTCAGCACTGACAAACTGCAGGCTCAGTTTCCCTGCACGGACACGAGGCCCCACAGACCCCCCGGCTCAGGATGGAAAAACTGTCCTCAGTGTCTGGGCTGCTGGTTCCTGCTGGAGCTTTTCCTGCAGCTGTGGGCAAGGAGACACCTTCCACGGGGATTCTCCTGCCTCACAGACAGCCTGTACAGCCACGGCAGAACTAACAAGGGCTCTGTTTTTAAACTGGCTTATGGTTTTTACATAAAACCTAAAGGAGCTTCAAATCTTAAAAACTTTGTTGTTGTGGCTAAAGCAGCCCAGAGCTCACTGAAGGAGACAGACACACAGCACAGCTCCATAAAGCTAATTTCCTTAGGAAGCCAGGCTAGTAATGAACAGCAAGATAAGAGCTTTCTGCCACTGCAGGTCTGCGTGGGACTCAAACCAGTTATCTGGTTATTCCATTGCCACACCTAAGGTCTGGGGGAGAAACAGGATGAGCACGAACCAAATTAGGGAATGGGAATGCCAGAAATAGGACAAAACACAATTTTCTGGATAGATCAGATCGTAGACCTTCCAAATAAGGACAAATAAAAAGGCAAGGCCTCTTTAATTACCTGCAATTTTTTTTGTCCATATATACCTAAACAGGATTCACTTAAGGAATACTCATTTAAACAATAAATCATATCTGTTTATGTAAAATAATAACCAAATTCATGCCTACTCCCTATATGTACAGGTTCCTAGGTGCAGGAACTTCTGAGCATCAATAGTCATTGATTAGAGCTCGGGCAGTTTGAAGCCTGTGGAAATGCTGACTGGACCCAACACTCCCATCCATCACCCTGGTGCAGGAGCCTGGAACAGGAAGGAAATCAATGTGAATTGCCATTTCTTAGCAGCAAAAAAACCTACAGGCTCAGTACAGGGCCTTAAAATTAGCAATGAATTTCTCAGGGAAAGTGTATGGCACAGCCTGGATCAGCATCCACTGTCTCTGTAAAGAGTCCTGCGGTGACCAGAGGGGAGGGTGAAGCCTGGATTCACAGTATTTTTGATTTTTGCCTTGCAAACCTCCCTGATATTCATTCACTCATTAGCAGACATTAAAAATGGCAACAGTTTGCATGGATGTAGGGTGTTCCAGAGCTTTCTGCGTGCTGCTCCTGATCATTACCTGCCGTGCACTCTGCTTGTCAGGGCACGCAGAGGGAATATGGACACAGGATTTGATGAGCTGTACAAACCCATCTATAACAGTTATATTTCTTGTCCTGCTGTGGAGCCACATTAACACTCACAGAGCGCTCAGGGAGCTTTGGGTAAGTTATCACTCCTGCTGCACAGCAAGAGCAGGAACACGAGTAGGGTAAAGAACAAGCTGAACATGGTTCAGTGAAGAGTTTTATGACAGAGTTGCTCTTTGCCAATTCCTGCACACATTTTCCTTGTAAAGGGCTGGTGATCCTCCTGGAAGAAGCCCCTAATTATCACTGTACAAAATAGGGCTGCATGAAATGCAAAATTAAAAATACTGTGAACACAGACTTCACCCTTCCCGCTGGTCACCGCAGGACAGTCTAATCAATTAGTGCTCAAAAGTTCCTGGAATTAGGAAAAATATATATACAGGGAGTAGGCGTGAATTTGGTTACTATTTTACATAAACAAACATGATTTATTATTTAAATGAGTATTCTTTAAACGAATCCCATTTTGCCATACATGGACAAAGGAAGTTGTAGGTAATTTAAGGGGTCACGGCTGTTTAAAAAATACCGACCCGACCCCGAGCTTTGCACGCCCGGGGTGGGCAGGGAGAGGTTTCCGGGCCGGGTGAGGAGGGCGAGGCTCGCACTCACCTCCAGGTCCTCCCGCAGGTTGCGGTACTGCTCCCGCACCGAGAAGCCCCTGCGCTCCGCCAGCTCCACGCGCGGCTCCGCCGGGAAGCGGGCGCGGAATTCCCGCAGCACCGCGCCCTCGAAGTCGGCCAGGACTCCGTCCATGTCCACCAGCACCCGCAACGGCCTGGCCGCGCTGCCCATCCCGCTCCCAGATCCCGGCTCCCGGCGCTCCCGGGCCATGCGGGCGGCAGCGCCCCCGGCTCCGGCAGGCGTGGGAGGGTCGTGAATATGCATGAGCGTCATGAATATGCATGAGGTGGGTGGGGCTACCCCGGGACAGCCCCGCGTGGGGACAGCGGTGGGATCCGCCAGGAAAAGGGAAGAGCAACCCCCCCCACCCCGCCCCCAAAACCCCTCGGCACCCCGCAGTGGCCGGGATGTGGCTCCCCACGTTCCCAGCAGGAGAAGGGCAGTGGAACAGCAGCAGCATTCCTTGGCCAAAGCCTCAGCAACCATAAAGGAGCATTAATAAAGTCCCCCTGGATGTGGGGATTGACAAGGAAATATAATTTGATTCCTTCCCATGCTCTACCTGCAGCCGGTACCGCGGCCCAGGGGACTCGAGGGAGAAGGAACCCCCTTCCCATGCAGGAGAGGAGGAGCACGTCAGAGCAAATCCAGTTTTGTAGGTTAAGCACCTCAGGCCAAGGCTTCTCCAGCACTGAGCTGGAAAGCCAGGGTGCTTCCAGGCACCGGTTCTTCCAGGAGGAGGGTGGAAAAGGCACCAGCAGACACACCAGCTCCATACAAATCCTCTGCTGCGGCTTATCCTGCAGCAGATCCCTCCAGGACAGCAGAGAACACCATGGTCTGGACTCACAGCTTTTTTAGGATCCTGTTTTGGTTTGTTTGGGGTTTTTTTTTGTTGTGAGGAAAAGAAACTTTCCTCTATTTTCTTGAGATAAAAAAGTATTTTGGATAAACCAGATTACACGTACCAAGCCATATTCCACATTTCTCTGCTCTAGAAGACAAAAATTAAGAGGTAAGTCAGACAATCCCTTCATAGGGAAAGTGGCATACAATGGTGCCCTTAACCGAGTGCAAGAATTCTCCTCCTCCATCCCACCTCTGTTAGAGCAGGGCAGGTTGGCTGAGACAAAGGACAACTGAGAATAAAGAGAAAACCAAAACCACAAAATAAAACCCACACAGGAAACACGGCTTCAAAATTTCTATATTATTTACTTTTAAGCAACAATCCAGCTCCGTGAAATTACAACACACACTTTTAAAGGATGAGATTTTCACCTCATGGTCAAGCACCAGCATGATCATGCACAGCATTGAGTCAGTTGTAAAAAAAAATGCCCTGTAATTCTTATTTATATGATCCACTCCACCTTTACTGAATAAAGTCTGAATCAGCCCCTTCCCAGCACTAGGCCAGGTGGCTCTGGTCATCAGCCCTCTATTTGGCACAGACCCTGCATCATAGTAGTCCAGTATCAAGGTTTATTTTGTTTTTAAAGGCAGCATGGTGTACATTAACCACTCAATGATTTATATGGCACAGCAGGGCTCAAGGCATTTACCACATGCAGTCAATGGAGCCTTTTAAATCCCTAAATCCCACATGTGGAGGGAAGGGACTGCTCTTGCTGATTGTTTGCTGGCCTGGTTAACCAGGATTCTAGACCCTTGTAAAGCTAAGGGGTTCTAAAAAAAAAAACCTCAGTACAAAAACCCTCTAAGCACACTTAGAACCAAGCTACTCTCCTTTGAATTACATTACAATACTTCATAAAGCTTTCCCTCAAGTCTATCACTAGAAAACACTCATGTCACTTCCAGTAGATCTGGGGGAAACACAGGACAGAAGTGGAAAAAACCCTTGATTTCAAAAGAAGATGGAGTACATAAAGTGCTTCTTTTTAATGAAAGAAATTTGAGATGTACAGTCAGGCTCAAGTTGTGCAGTTCACAAGCATGGGGGAAAGAAAACAGACACGAGTTCAAAACAGTCAGGAAGGGAAAGGTTTAACCGAGGACTAGGCTGGACTTGCCACCGGGTGGATTTCTCCTGGACGGTGCAGGTGCTGGTGCTACTGGGCTAGGAACAGGTGCAGCAGGCAGGGATTTTTCTTCACTCTGACCTGGGGCAGCTTCTACATCAGCCTCAATGTTTTCTAGAAGAAAAGAAGCTTTTAAGGTGTTTGATGTGGATGAGGAGAGCCAGATGTTCCGCTGGCTCCTGTCAGCTTTCTCCCGGTGTGCAGACACACCTCGGGTGCTGCTGCAACCCGAGGGCAGGGCAGACTCAGCCCTCAGAAGTGTTTCTCAGATGGACTCTGCCTCCCAGCTCGCTTTCAGGTGTTAATCAAGAGCCACATTCACTCAGCTGCTATTAGGGGACACCAGCAATTCATTTTTCTTAATGACAAGCAGCTCAAGGCTTAAGACTCGTACATATAATTAGTCTGTGCAACTCTGGCAATAGCAACTCAAGTCTGAGCAGGTGCTGGAAGCCGAGTCACAGAAGCACCAGCCAGAGCTCAAACAACATTCCCAATTTCGTAACTGGAGGGAAGAGGATCTGACACACTTCTGAGGCTTCACACGGAACACAGCAGGGAACAGCCATGCATGGGGAGGCTCTGATTGTACAGTCCCTGGGAAGCACATGATAGTTTATTTTAAGTCCTTCTGAACAACCACAAGCAAAGACAGGACACAGAAGGAATTCTCCACAGGAAGCACTTTAGATACTGTAGCAAATAACTGATGTATCTGCTTCGCTGACAACTGAGCAAGTACATCATCACCTCACATTTTTATGGATCGACACAATCAGTTCTGAGCCAAAGGCCCAAATCAGCACCAAGTAGCCCCCTGGGTACTGGGGCAGTGAGGGGAGCAAAGCTTCACCATCAGCTCTGTCAAGATACACCTCACCTGTTTTCAACAGACCCCTTAGTTTGATCTAATGAACACTAGTTCTGGGTTTGGAGGATTCAGACAACAGCTGCACATTCAGCTTAAGCTTCATGTTTGGTAAATCTCCATTAAATTCCCTCCCCCAGCCTCCTCCTCAAACTGCAGAGGCACAACTATTTCAGTTCCACCTCCCTGGGCAGCCACTGCACCCCTTCACCTTCCCTGTTCCCCTCCACAACCTCCTGCTCTTCACATGTCAAGGACTGCACACACGATTCCAGATGTGGGTGTACCATCGTTTACAGACAAAATGATGCAATTCTCCATTTTCTCCCTGATGTCACCCAGCATTTTGCCAGCACTTCCACATGTCTCAGAGAGCACTCAGTGAGTGCCAAGACTCAAGGCAGATCCTGGGAGCACCACAGCACAGAGCTGAACACAAGGCTGCCATGGTTTAGGTGTTGGGTTTTTTCACCTCCTGGATTCATTACTTTACACTTACTTACATAAGGATTATCCTGCCACCTTTTTTACCTGCCTACCTCATTCAGTTGAGTCCTTTTGACAGTGAGATTTTCTCACCATCAGCACAATTTGACTACCTGGAAGAGCTCATACCACCAACAAAATTGGACACTTCACTGTTCATTACCCTTTCCAGGTCACAGATGAAGGCACTGAATAAAGCTATCCCCACATCACTTCCCATGGCTCGTTTTTCCAATTTGGAAGTCAATTACTAAGCTCTTACCCTTTGCCTCCTGTTTTTTAAGTTACTTTCCTATGCCCAGGAGCAGCTTTCCTCCAATTCTGTGGCAACTCAGCTTATCTCTTTTAAATAATATTTGAGGCAGGATTTATCAGAAACACCAAAATCCCACTTCTGTCCACTGAACCCCCTGTATCCATGCTTAGAATAATCTCAAGGAACTCCAGCAGCTTAGCACAGTCCCCAAGCAACCAGGAATAATCTACACTACAGACTCTGCTGTGCTCATTAACACACCAGCACAGCTGAACTGAACAGTTAATACCACATTTTAAGCTTGAAGCCCCTGTAGCTGCTGTCCCAGTGCCTGCTGACTCAGCACAAGCATCCATGGAGATCATCTGTCCCTAATGCCAGACTCCACCTTCCCCTCTGTGTGCCATGTACTGTCTACTTCTCCTTAGCTGCTGACACTCATTCAGCTCACAGAGCCCCTGAACCACAAAACAAACATGAATTAAGACCACAGGAGACTTTTGGGGAGGTTTGTGTAGCTCATTCAGCCAGCTGATCACACACCAGCACTTCCCACGTAATCAAGGTATAGATATATTTGCCAACCTAATGACTGAAGTAAAAGCAACAGGATCAGCTCAAATGTTGAAGCTCTTCCCGTCCCAAAAGGGGGTCTAATCCCTGGAACAGCTTCCTGCACTGCACTGCAAACCCTTGGAACTCTGAGGAACAGAAAGGAACTACAGCTCCCAAGCAAGAAAACTGCTGCAAAAGGACCTTTTTCGTCCCCTAGACAGGTGTGATTAATAAATATGCACACCCCACCTAACACCTACTTGGGGTTTTATAATCAGTTACACACAGAAAATGATTTCCACATTCAAAAGAATAAACATTTTTAAATGATGGGAAGCTATTAAGATTCTGTTTGTGCTGTGAACTCGTAAGCAGACAGCTTTTGCTTGGAGGTGGATTCATTCAGCCCTTTTCAACCCCTGCAGACAGCTCTGCAAATCCAGTACAAAGTCACAGGTGTGCCAGGTGGGATGTTCACCAGCCCAGCAGGAATATCAAGGGGAGGAGTGGCACAGCTCATTGAGACTAGGCTCCATTCAGCTACGACACCCACAGCTATCAGTGGTAGAAATTAATGTAACAATCCATCAGGATGCCCAGGGATCTGCCACAGACACCATTTCCAGGAAGCTTTAAATTCCTACTCCTTCCTAAGTACCATCAGTGAAAGTTTAACATTCAAACCTTTGCCTGTCATTTTGATTTCACCTTGGCCATCTCCAAAAATTTAATTTTTACTCATGGCCACAGCAGTTACTTTCCAGTAAGACTTTTTTTTTAACCACCTCTCAGCATACATTTACTTGGTCCTTGATAAGAACTTCCTTCACTGTCACTCACCAAAAACAAACCTAAATACAAATACACCACCTGTAAAAAATGTGAACTCTTAAATTTAAGAGTCAGTCACATCACTTTGCACTCCCAAGTTTCAGCTGTCCTGATCCCAGACAGCTCTGTTTGTTTCCTCCCTTCTCACCCCACTGCTGTTTGTGGGATCTCCTCTGCCCCATGGGGAGCTGGTTTAAACAAGCACCAGGGAAAGCAGCAGAGCCCTTAGAGCAGTTTACTTCCATTAGCAAACCACATCCTCCTACTCCAGGCATAAACTCCAGATGCCTGCAGTGCTAATTAAGATCAGCCAGACATGGGAAAGGAATCCTAAATCCTGTATACAGTTTGATTAGAAGCTGCCTGCTAAAGAGGCAACGCCTATTTTTGGGCACAGATACCACTTGAGAGGTAGTTGAAACGTTCTGGAAAAGCTCTCCCCATCCCAGCAGGTCTTTTCAGGACAGGGAGTTGTTAATGGCCCTGGTGATCTCCCACCACTCTTAGGTGTTGAAAGTAGCACTTGGGAGAGCAGCAGTCAACACACACATTCCTGTCATCAGGAAGTAAGCTATTCCTAAGGTGAATCTTACAAAGGAGAGATTTCCAGCCTCAGAGCTAGAGAAAACAGCTGAAGGCTGGCACAGGTGCTGCCAGGGGAAACGTCTCTGTTTACAGGGTATTTGCAGTATGCAGATCAACTTCCTTGGCAAACATCAGCATTTAAAAGGCAACAGGAAGTTAAAAGCTGGTTAATGCACACACTTCCAGATGCAGTAGCTGGGTTTGATTATTTCTGTGAGTGTAGAGTTCGCTGTATGAGAAGACAATAGGAAAGACAGAAATTTTAAACTAATACCAATTAAGTTCACTGTCCTATTTAATGACAAGCTCCTCTAACAGCAGTGTAGTCTTTCAATCACTTGAAATCTCTGCAAGTTGGTCTCCACCTTGCCTTCTAGTACCCAGACAAATCTTTACACCAACAGCTGATGGCAAAATAACTGAGGCCTGTTCTCCTTTTTAACCTGATGACTCACAGGCACTCACCATTTCTCTCCATACCCACACTGCACTGAAGTCACTTTATTGATCTCTGATGGATTTCAGAACAACCCCACTCTGTCTCTGTTCTAATCCATGATCATTTATATATCCTGTATCCTCTTCTACTGCAAAAGGCCTTCGTTAGAGGAGTCCGAAGGAGTTACTCACCAGACATTTCGCCACCAACATCTCCTCCCTGGAAAAGAGAGAGAAGCATGTCATATCTCACATCTCACAGTGGACAAGGGTTAGTGTGCACAGCATCTTAAATCAGGCAGCACTGACAGGAACCAGAACATCCTCACTGCAGAGCAGGAGGGACACACGAATTACACTGAGAGCCACGAGCAACAGTTCAGTGTCCTCTCCTTTCTACTGAGCAACTCTGCAACACTACTTACCTGTTAACAAGGCCAAGAGCATTTGTTCTATCCAGGATGTTTAATTTCATTTGTGCAATGCTGATCAGCTTCTTTGCAACGTGGCTGATCGAGTTTCCTTCACTACATAAACAGTTCAACATTCTTTACCTTCTAAGTCTGTTCACAGGCTGCAGCTTGACACAAAGATACAGTCTCCCAGCAGCAGCCAAGGCTCCTCAATGGCATGAGGTTTTACCAGCTTTCACAGATTTCACATTGCTAATTACACAGTGAAACTACAGAAATTGGGATTAAAAAAAAGCACAGCAACTGACACAAATTTACCACCTTAAATCTCAGGCTGGGCTACAAGTTCAGCAGCTCCAGCTTCTGCTGTTTGCAGCTCAACCACTGCATAAAACTAAAGTATTCCACATGGGAAGAATCTGTTTGCAGAGCTGAGAACCACAGTGTTTAACACGATTTAGCAGGAAATGCAAATAAACTAAACAGTTTGTTTTCTGTGGTAGCAGCTATAAATTTAATTCACTTATATTTGCTAAATTGAAACAAGGCGTTTTCTGTAACAAAGAACAGTTTTGTTGACTGAAAGCTCCTATTAATAACAAAAATGGGTCGTGATGCTTGATGTGAATTACCAACATAAAAGGTGTCTGCTACAACATTTGAGATCAACTATTTACTTACCCACCTCTTTTCAAAAAACCTAAAGCTGGAGTTTCAAACAACAAGACTTCTTTTTCCCACTAAAATTTGTTCATGCAAGTGCAGGCTACCCTATGTTCTTGTGTTATTAAGTTCAAAGGAATTACTGGTTTTTTACTGAACTATTGTTCAGGAAATCCTGTTTTCCCATTAAATGTAATCACACATCCACCAAATGTCATCACACATCCAGCAAATGTCACTTAATTATCACTATTAACACTACAAATCGTGCTCCATATTGCTACCAAGTGAACAGTTTATATGGAAAATAACACACCTGATGGTATTATTAACACCAGTAACAAATAAAACAAGCGTTGATGCCACCGAGGCAAGAGCTTGTTGAGATGTGAAACCAAGTTTGGTCAGACCCACGCAGAGTTTGATGTAGGTAACTATTGTTTATAAAATGTTTAAACCCACAATCACACACAGAGCTGAAATTAGATTTCACAGCACTTCATTACTGTCTCAGCAATAAGACGAGTTAAGAGCTCTGGAAAGTGGTCCCTGTGAAAAATCCAGCCTTTCATCAACATTTAAGAGCATCAGGTGGAACCTTCAGGAAAAAACCAGATTGAGAACAAAGCCTTCAAATCCTACAAAGCTCCCAACTGTGTGAACATCACTTGTAAGGCAACACCACCCAGGGCTTGAATTGCCCCTTATCGGGCTCTTTGTAGTCAAGTACTGACCTTGGGATCTACAAAGTCTCCACAGTTTGCCTCAGTTGAGTTTGTTCTTTGTGGTCCAGATGATTCGCAGTTGTCTCTGATTTCACCTGGCTTAGCCCCTACAAGCAGAGAAT